>JBBPMW010000070.1:0-34413 GCA_038090535.1 Tylopilus alboater | reverse complement strand
AGTCTTTCCCACTCTATGAACACTATGGCACTATGACAACTATGGGTGAACTATGGATGAACTATGGAACACTATGGCTACTATGGCACTATGGCACACTATGGCGAAATCCTTGATTTGCTGATGCCATATACAAAGTGCAGAGTTGAGGTGCTCTTGTGAAGGGCTTGCAGCATGCTGTGACAGAGCAGCAACAGCATAGGCAACATCTGGACGAGTGCCTAGTGTGATATATAACAGGGATCCGATCACCTGTTGGAAGTGAGAACACAATTCCGGGTCAACCGCACTGATTAAGCAAGAGGATGAGGGACAAGGACCCTCAAATCTCTTTGACAGGGACGAAAGATGTCATTGAGAAGGACTAGCCTCCAACATGCCGAATCACCCAGCATACTTATCTGGGCAAAACTTGGACATACTCCATCATATGTATGGGACAAGGCATGGGACCGCAATCCTACACCAAATGGCCCGAGACAGGATGAAGGCAAATTGGGATATCCCTATTCAGATCCATTTAGGAGATAGAGAAGACTCTTGTGAGGGCCACAGTATCTTCAAAGGTGACTTCAACATATCACGTTGCCCAGGTAATAGCAGAGTTCCTCCCAGAAGAGGTCTCCTAGGTGGAGGTCCTCCTAGAAGAGGTCCTCCAGGAGGAAGCTCTCCTGATAACTCTGATTTGGGATCAAACTCAATGACAACTAGCAAGGGTCCCACTGGGCACCCTGCTGGCCCTGCAAGTCAGAATCCTGCAGGCCATCATCCCCAAGAAACTATTTAAGGGGATATACCCCTGGTAATATTCAATATAGAGACCATATGCAAAACAGATATGCACAATGCATAGATGAGCAGGTTGGTCTGCCAATGGGCCCAGTAGGGCCTGAAATAAAGGTGATGAATCTGCCAAGACCTGGCAAATATGGAGGCCAGGATGACCTTGAGAAGTTCAATGACTGGGTGAGTCAACTACTCAAGTACTATCATATGTTCAAGATCACCGGTCCCAATCGAGACGAAGACTGGGTCCTATATACTGGACTATTCCTGGAGGAAATAGCCTCTGAATGGTATAGTCAGGAGATTGAATCTTCAGATCATAGAACAGTCTACTGGTCCTTTGAAGACCTTATTTGTGGGCTATTCAAACAATTCATCTACGAAATGTCTGCACAGAATGCTACTGATCAATTTGATCAAACTAAGTTCAATCCAGCAAAAAGAGCTCTCATGTTTTACAACGATTTGCGGTGTCATGCGTACTGAATGGTACAACCCCCTGATGATTATTCGTTTGAATGAAAGTACATATGTGGGCTTCCCCACTCAATTGTCAAGAGTATCCTTGAAGTACACGGTATATCTGCTGAGCACTCAACAATAGAGGAAATCCTTGACAAAGTACAGCACATGGAGACTGTACAGAAGGATATTAACATTCTCACTTGATCGAGTAATAATCCTGGAGGAAGACTCTCCCATGCAAAGCATCTGCACGATGAGGATACCGAAAAGAAGGGCCATGACAGGCCTACAACAACGGATAGGGAGAAATCCAAATATTTCCAAAAGGGTAACATCCTCTATCGTTACTGACCAAGATTCCAAGGCTATGGCCAAAGGAACGATTGGAGGGATGGAAACGAACCCCAATGAAGAGAACTACAGGGCCACATCCCTGATAGAGGGAAGCAGCCCCAGCGGTTCCTTCCTGGCATCACTTGCTTCCAATGCAACAAAGAAGGACATATGGCAGATAGCTACCTAGATAAACTGGATGGTAGTTGCCCAATGACGAAACCACGTCTCTTCACAGTCGAAGTCCAAAACAACTAGGACAAACAAGTCATCTCTGAAACAATTGAGCAGCAAATGCCCGATGAAGAACAACCTGAGCAGGTTGAATCCCCAGGAGAGAATGAGGGAGATCAGACCCCCACTGAAGATAATGATGATGAGGAACCACTCATCTACATTGATGAAGAATGACAACGAACCAGTTGCATTCCTCAGCATGATGCACAGAAATGAGGAATCATCTGAGGACCAAGATATTGTCTAATGTGCTATGATGCACAAGGAATCTGACCTTCCAGACCTTGAAGAGTTGAACATTCAACTGTTCACTCAGGCAGAGTAGGAGTGGTCGAGCCAATATGGTGTGCTGCACAAGGAGCACTGTGAAGACTGCAGTCACCATGTACAGCACATAGGACAGGCCCTACATCAAACAGAACCATCCTTAATTAGGGCAATCGATTTCCCAGAGCGCTTCATGGAAGAGGAGTTCAATCGAGGCATTGACTTTGGTACAAGGACATGCCAGGAGCCTTTTGGTTCTGCAGACAAGCGTCTACATTTGGCCTGCCATTTAATGGCTCACCACTTGAAAACCAACAAAAAAGAGAGGATGAATCTCCTCGTAAAAACTATGGCTCTCCACTCTGCAGTGCATCAAGCTGGTCATTCCAATGATGAATTGGAGAACAACATGCAAGCTCTCATTCAAGCCCTTCAGGACCAAAGGGAGCAGCATGCAGGCCTCCAGATAAGCTAGTTTAAAATCAAGCTTAACACTTGACTGGGAACCATCTGGGTGGACAGGAAAGAGGTGATTGAATATCACCCAAGACCTGAACACCCAGAAAAGTCAAGCACAGATGGCTCCGACATTGAGATGATAATGGAGCAACAGCCCTCCCAAATGGATACAACCATCCTCAAATGGACTTGGTCTCCACTATATGGTCCCATTCACAAGGGCAATTCCTGCCCTGACTGTAATGCTCAAGTAGAGCATGTGTTGGAGCACACCATTGATGGCATGCCCTCCCTAACTGCTGCTCAGCAATATTTGCAGCAATTCGCTGCTCATGAATACAACCAGGGCTCGGATGATTGTGATCAAGCCCAGATGGAAGGACACAGTCTGAACATTGACTGTACAAAAGGTGCACTACGTGCACTCGCAAATCAAGTATGGATCCTTGCAGAGGACTGTACATATATCCAGCTCAGTCTCTACAAGATGACCTGTACCTGGCGGGATTAAATCGAAATGCCCCTATCTATCGCATGGATGGCCACTGAAGTTGATGGATTGGAATCCAATCTATGAGACCCCTGGCTTGAGGATATCAGAATATATCCTAACAATATAATTGTGGATACTCCAGATGGTAATGTTGTTATTACAAGGGAAAATACTTCCCACTGAGAGTACATCAGAATGGCAGCCATTGATGTCGATGCCAAGCATGAGCCTGAAAAGAGCCATTTATTCAGGTATGCAGCATATGAAACACTTAGTAGGACTACCTACAGAGGGCACCTGCCCTCATGTTGTGCAAGCATTGCGCCACTGTGCAACGATCAAACCCAAAGTAAATGAATGTAGGGTATACATCATGATCGACACTGGAAGCACCAGTAACTTCATGAGCCCTACATTCGCAAAGGTCATGGGGATGAAAAAATTTCCTCTTGAGCAACAGCTCACTTTTCAATTGGGCTGCATTGGCAGCCAATCTAAAATCACTCATGGGGATAAATCCCACATTGAAATCAGAAGTAAAACTTTCCCTATTTATCTTGATGTAGCCAACATTGACTGCTATGATTGTATCCTTGGGATACCATTCCTTCATGAGCATAAAGTTATTGTCGATTTCACAAATCAACTGATTCATATTGACAATTCTAAGATCATCCTCCTTGAGCAATCTATGCTGAACAGTCGCTCTTGACGTCCTGCATCTCTTCCTCACTCTTCTCAGTGACTCTCAAATGCTGCGAGGTCTACACAACCTCATGAGGGCTCTAAGAGGGAAGGTGCTGTAAAGGAGATACCAAAAAAGACAAGTGAATCGTCAAAACAGCACCTTGCTGCAATAAAAATGACAGAAAAACCATTATTGGAGATAGAGATTCTCTATTTAAAGAACCAATGGTTCCAACGGTACAAGCATCAACTTGGAGGGATGGTCCCAAAACTCCCTCCATTGCAGGAAGTCAATCACAAAATTCTGCTAATCAATGAAGGCAAACATTATGCATATCATCTTCCATGCTGTGCAGATGTACTAAAACAACAACTGTCAGATAAAATCTGACTGTATATGGAGGCAGACTGGTGGGTAATGAAAAGTGTCCCACAAGCCGCCCTGATGCTTTGCATCCCAAAGAAAAGTGGAAAACTGTGGACAATTATCAACTGCCACAAGAGGAATGATAATATGGTCAAGGACACGATCCTGTTCCCAGATCAAGATCAGATCCAAATGAACATAGCCAGAGCAAAATATTGCTTGAAGATCAACCTCTCAAACACATATGAGCAGGTCCGGATCAAACCACAGGATGTCTGGAAGACGGCCTTTGCCATGATCTACAGTACCTTTACCAGCCAGGTCATGCAGCAAGGGGATTGTAATGCCCCTGCAACATTTCAACATCTGATGACAGTGATCTTTAGAGATCACATTGGACATTGTGTATACGTCTACCTGGACAACATTTTTGTCTATAGTGATCTCTTGGAGGATCATGAATGACACCTCTGCATCGTATTCAAAATTTTGGAAAAGACTGACTTCCATCTGGAACAGGAGAAGTGCAACCTATATGCCGAAAAACTTGACTGTCTAGGTCACATCATTGACCAAAAGGGTGTTCACACTGATAGAGACAAAATGTCTCAAATTCGTCAATGGCGGACCCCAAAGTCACTGAATGAAGTCCAATGATTCGTAGGACTAGTCAAATATTTGGCACAATTCATGCCTGATGTATTGGCGTATGCTATGCCCTTGACAGGAATCCAGAGAAATGGACACCCCTTTCAGTGGAAAGAAATCCACAACCGATGCTTCCAAATGATCAAGGACTTGGCATGCAAGTACCCAATCTTGAAGCCCATCAACCCAAGAGGAAGTGAGCTGATCTGGCTTGTATGCAACACATCCCTCTATGGGGTTGGTGCACTATATGGGCAAGGACCTGATTGGAAGACATGCCACCCAATAGGGTTTATGTCAAAGAAGCTGAGTGATGCTCAGCAAAACTATAGGATGTTCAAATGCGAGACCCTCACAATAATCAAAGCCCTGCTAAAATGAGAGGATAAACTCCTCAGGTTCAAATTCACGATCATCACCAATCATAAGGCACTCAGATACCTCAAAACACAGCATAACCTATTGAGTAGGCAGATCCGCTGGATCAACTACATGTTGTGGTTCAATGCAGACATAATCTACACTAAGGGCTCTGAGAACCATATAGCAGACTGCCTATCCTGTTACTATGAACGAGAAGAGGAAGATATTGCCCTTGACGAAGAGACCAATTGGGCCAATGCAGACATGTGACTAGACCCAGAAGGAGACAATCTTCCCCAGGACAGATGGCTTGAATTGAAATCGATAACAGTAGAAGGTGATCCTAGCCCTCGAAAAAGCAAACAACTTGCAGAAAAGCAGAAAACCCACATAACGGAGGTGAATGAAATGGCCTCAGCCATGGAAAGGACTACTGAGGAAGCTCCTTGCACCATTGTGGAGGAGGATCTGACAGTTCTCAAATCCACCAGAACATCATGAGCACCTCTTGTAGAATACAGGAAACAACCCACATTTCTTGATACAATCTGCAAAGGGTATCATGATGAGCCATTGCATGCGAGGATACTGGCTCAACTGAGCCACTTTCCCCAGTTCAAGGAGCAGAACGGTCTCCTTTACATGAGGAACCAAGGAGATGAGAAAGTACTATGCCTTCCACATACAAAACATAAGGGCAATAATATAATCACCAGGGTCATTGATCAGGCCCATAAGGTACTCAGGCACTTTGGAGCCCAAAGGACAGCGGATTACATCTGCAAATGGTATTGGTGGCCAAAACTTGGTTATGAAGTGGACAAGTTCTGTCGAACTTGCACAACGTGCTAAACCACCAAGCCAACAAATCAATTATCCCAAGGGCTGCTACACAGCCTATCAATCCCGAGACGACCATGGGGGTCAATTGCCATGGACTTTGTGGGGCCATTCCCACTGAGTGAGGGGCACGACTACCTCTGGGTTGTTCTGTGCTGCCTCACCTCCATGGTACACCTTGTATCCATTAACACAATGATTAAGGCGTCTAAGCTCATCTGCAAGTTTATACAGGAAGTCATACAACTCCATGTCAAGATGCGAAGTTTACGTCAACATTTTGGTGTGAATTGCACCACATGCTTGGAGCAAAACTCCTGATGTCCACAGCATTCCATCTGCAAACTGATGGTACCTCAGAAAGAAGCATCAGGAATGTAGTACAAATACTACGGGCAACAGTGCAACTGAATCAAAAGGACTGGGCAGCAAAGCTGCCAATGACAGAATTCATGCTGAATTCAAGCATTAGTAGCTTGACCAGGTTTGCACCCTTTGAACTCAACTATGGGTATATGCCCATTCTGATGCAATGCATAAATAAGGGAAAGCCCTCTGCTGCACCAGGCATATGGATGTTCACACAACAAGCGATCCAGAATCTGGAGATGGCTCACGATGCCATCATTGAGAGCTGAGTAACTCAAACGTACCATGCTAATAAAAAGCAAAATGAAGGAAGGATCCTTCAGATCAGAGATCTTGTATATCTCTCCACCATGAATCTTAACATGCCAAAAGGACGAGCAAGGAAGCTGATCTCAAAACACATTGGACCAATGAAGGTCCTAAAAAAGGACAGTGCCAGCAACACCTATACGCTGGATCTGCCAGAGGAAATGCACAAGAGGCGCATCCACCCAATGTTCCACATCAGGCTGTTATACCATTATGAAAAGAACAACAATGTCCTCTTTTCAAAGAGGGATGTATAAGCATTCTATGATGTTGGAAGGACCGACAATGAAGAGTGGTTCATAGATGAGATTATCGCTCATTGATGGACCAAAAACAAAGTCAAATTATCAGTTTGATGGAACCTGGGTGATTCCACATGGGAGCTCAGCTCCAATTGCAAAGAGCCCAAGGCCCTGGATAGGTACCTTGAGCTCCAAGGGGTACCAAGCATACACCAACTGTCCCACAGGACAGGGTGCATGCCCAAGCACTCCAAGTTTCACCATTAGTGGTGAGACTTGGTTACAACAATGGATACATCGAACAAAACAAATAAAAACAACAAAAAATAATATAAAATAACAAAGCCAAAAGAGAACAATAAAGCATACCTGTAGTACTACCTAATCATAGATTACCTTTTTATCTCGCCAATCATTTTTCTTTTTCTCTCGTTCCTTTTTCAAATTCCACTTTAACTTAATTATGTGAGGTCCACCTCTATTTCTCTTCTTCATACCACAACCACCCCGTTGTATTGTTGCTCCAGCAACATGTCTTACAGTTGAGTAACAACGGACTTACATTTTATGGACTTATCATTTTTCTTTACTCAGATCTTATCTCTTATCTTATCTTCACACTGGATCTATGATCTGCCATATGCCTAAACATGGGTTCACTTCCATTCCACCCTGTGCATGGCCATTTCACATATTCCCTCTTCCATTCCACCACTGCCTTGCAGTTACCTCATGTCTTTCATCAGCTGCCACATCCTCATGTAGGGCTGTGCCCACTTCTCTTCCATTCTATGGCAGTTCTGCCACACCATGCTTCATATTCATGTATTCCACATTGCTACCCTTATTTAGTAGTATCAGCTAGATCTGATACAAACATATGTAAACATCCATGTAGTATATGTACCCATAAATGCACAGCCAACACTCTCTAGTCGTGTCCTCTTGTAGTTTCCCTTCTCATCGGAGCCTGATAACACCAAGACCCCTTTTCTCTCTACTCTCACATCAACTGGACTGTCACCTCCATGCAACCTGTTAACGCAGTCAATGCATTCAAAGTATCCATCAGTCCTTCTCCCAGACCCTCTACACTGTCCTAGGTGTGTCTTGCTCTCACTGCATGCATCTTGACAGCACCCATCCCTGAATGTTGTGTCCACAGGGTCTCTCACTGGGCTTGTTCTTGCGTGTGGTAGGTCCATTTCACATGGGTCAGTGACTGCCCTGGCACCCTCTGGGATCATCTACCATGCTGTCTGAGTCCTGTTTGCCATCTGTCTTTCCACCTGCATTTGGACTAGCCAGATCCACCAAACATGACATGGATATCAGGGAAGAAAACAAGGGCAGCGACGAGCGGGTAGACCTCATGCTGGTGGCACAACATGACAATAACCGAGACTTGGCAAAAAGCATAGATGGCGGACTGGTAACTTTTGATGACTCGTTGATGGGTGGTAGAAAGATTTGACAAGCAGATTGACACCAACGCAGCGGCATATTCTGCATCAATATCAACCCTGTGTACCTCGACCTCGTGCCTCCATGGGGCTAAAGTGCTTGACACAATGCAATGTCATTGCTGCACTAACAGGTATCTGTGGAGGAGGATCTGGAGAGGACTGGTCAGGACCAATCAAAGCAGAAGTAGTAAAAATATGTGAAAACCTTTTACACATTGTGCCTGGTTTCTTGAATCACACCGTGTTGATGGGCATATAGTGGGGTATGCTACATTGTTCTCCAATAGATGACTATGTTGGATCCATCAGAACCCATTTCGGAGAAAAAAAGGAAACGACACACTGTTAATGATAGCCATGATTCCCATGAAATGGATTCTTGGAAGATCAAGCTGACCATTGCATTGCGAGCATTGTATGACATGGAAGACCCCTTGGATGCTGGACTTGCTTCAATCACATCCATATCTCTGAGCAGTACAAAGATGTGAGCTGTTGATCTTGTGAAAGCATGTCATTGGTTTCATCATCGCAGGGAGCAGGACAGAGAAAAGAACGCACTATCACAATCTCATCCGTGCCTTCCTTGGTCCATCTCATCAGCCACCCTTTGACAAGTCCAATGCTGGCCACCCTGTTCTGACTGAGATCCTGTATGACAGACAGCCATAATATGATCTTCTCACTTTCCATATGTTCCAAGACTTCTCACTGTGCAGGTGTCGATGTGAGGAATCGGAGGACGAGCGGGTACAAGTGTGGGTTATCAGGGCTGTACCCACATAGCGCCGAAATGACCTGTGCAGAAGGCGATGACTTGGAAAGGCCCATTACAGACGTGGATGCAGGTGCAGTAAGGTTAATGCGATAGTGGAGATCTATGCTTGGTAGTGAATGCACGCAAAGAATGCAAGCAGAACAGAGCATATGGGGTGAGGTTTCCCAATTGGTTGCACCTTGGCAGCGCGGACAAGGTCAGATGTGCCTATTCTCTTGTCTGTCTTTCCCAGGTTCCATATCTTCACAATAGACAGGCATACATTATCTTCGTCATTGGGGGCCCTGTGGATCAAGGTTGAAATGAATACTGAGGAATGCAGCCACACACCCCAATAGAGATCAGAATACCCATCCCCTCTCCTATATGAGCATTAACCCTTCCACCCACATGTACAATCCAGCTCGTGACCACAACAAAAGCTTGGTTGAGAAAGTTGACACTTTTATGGATGTCTGCAATGACCAGGCCATGAGAGAAGGAGATCATGGTGGATTTTCTGGAGCATTCTAATAATGTTCAGAAGTTGAAGCCTGACTGGCAACTCCACCATCAACAAGTTGGGTGGGCTTGCCAGGTTGTAGATGCCCCCAACAGTGTTGATAAAGTCATGCATAATGTCAAACGTGCAATGGCAGGGAGTATAGAGTGAATGAGTTGATGGATCAATGAAAAGTGACCAGGCGAGGCAACCATGTGAATGTCAAGTTGGACTGCTCCACATGACACTCAGGGCACTCAAATATGCCTCTCTCTGCTTCAACGGTTAAAACATTAGCCAAACCCGTGTAATCATTGTGTAGTACTAGTACTGGAGTTGTACTACAATGAAAGGTCTTTGTATGTAACATTCTTCATACAACAAACACCTCTTGTTTCACACAAGATGTGATTGGTGGTTAGTCGGTCAGCTAATCCAATTATCACCACACAGCCCAGACACTCACGTCATGTAGGGAATGACACACCAGGCGGGAGATGTGTAGTCATTGAGAACCAATGCACATGAAACATGGACAGTAGATGTTTCAGCAACAATTCAGCTACCAAGTCCAGATCTTTGAGTGGCAAGTTGTGAAATTGCATCAGATACTAGTAGGTGACAGATTCCAGGACTGCTCAAGCCGATTGCATGTAGTTATGGGCAAGATATGAGAGATCCTTTCAAGATCATTGATGCTGAAGAGCAGGCAAATTCTTGATAACTGAGTGAAGCTGGGTGGATCGGAAGAGTGCATATAATGGCACCATGGCCATGATGCACATGTTGACTCTGGAACTCAGGCATGAGCATTGACAGAGAATGAGTACAAAGAAAGGAGGCATACCATAGAGGAGCAGTTTTCTGTAGTTTCACAACTGGAGTTCATATCATGCAAAATCATGCAATGTCTTCAATTCATCTACTTTGGCTGGAGTCATTAACAGTTGCATTAAAACTCCTTTGCAATGCGAAGCTAAGCTTGCCTCCCTGGCCCATTGGGCAAATCTGGTGACAAGGTACTTGCAACTCGTGAGGATCCCAGTGTAACTTTGAATCAATCCATGTTCACACACTCTGTCTTCAAAGCAGCATGCAAGGTGACAAGCCAGCCTGTCACAATGCTTATCAGTAGGATACAAACTGAATCAGCCTCACACATGCATCATACAGCCTGTGGCATCTTGATCCATCAGGTCTAGCTCAAACAAGCATACTCAGCAGCATCCAATCTTCTAAATGATATCTATATCAGCATTGAAACGACGCACAACAGGCGACAGCAAAGCCTTACCAGTACAAGTTGAGTGTACCCTGTACAACCATTGAAAAGGTGAGCACCACACTGCCCATCGAATGAAGTGATTGTGCCATCTTTTCTCCCATAACAGAACTGTCCCTGCAGGTGAACTTTAGGAATGAGCCTGCTTTGTGATGGATGACGGGGGTGTCTCAGTTGGAACCCCACTTAATGGCTGAAGCAATTAGTCATGTTCATTGAGGGCTAAGGGACGATAGGAGATGGTATCAGTTTGAGACTCAGATAGGGGAGGAAGAGGTTTGGGGATGTGAACAGGAGCTTTTGAGGTTGACCAGTGCCTTGCATGAGGTGCGATCCCTGGCCTTCAATCCCCATACACTGCAGGCATACCAATCTTAGATCACAATGATTACTACAACAACATGGAGATGCAGCTTGAGGGCAGGTAATGGAAGACTTGATCCGAACAATGGCTGAGTTTGAAGCATCTGACTATGGAAATATTGCATCAGCACACCACAAGTGGATAACACATATGAACCACATATTGAAGCATTTTTCCAGTGTCTACATGGACTTATCTGTCAGGAACTGCAAGACTTGAGTGAGACCAAGGGCTGGTGACAGAAGGCATGGCATTGGCACTATGCCATGAGTGATCACTGGGCCAAAGAATCCTCCAGCACTACAAGCATTGTTCATGATCAACTTTGTGTGGATGCAAGAGACATGGCTCAGATTGGGAGGAACCAATTTTGGTGTTGTTGAATCGGCATATGAGGCAAAAGAGTCGGAACAAAGTGGTTGACAATTGATGATTGACAATGCGTGATGCACAACAAAGTACTCCATGCGAAAAATGCACCGTGGGCCGCTGAAGCAGCAGAGTTGCATTATCCGTAGATGTAGTAAGTAATAATAACTAGTTACAGGGCCACTATAATGTTATTCTAATCTGACTCGTCCACATCACCATTAGCCCAGGCAGAACCATACATTTCATACATCTCAGAAGCATTCAGGTCTGAGTCTGAGTCATTGTCCGATTCTGTGTTAATGTCCCCACTATCATCCACAGACATCTTCCATTCAAGAGTCTCTAGGTCAGCCAGCAATAGACTGGCATCAAGATCACCAAACCCATGAGTGATGGAAACACTAGAACCAGCAAAGGTGGGATTGCTCTCTGCATTGTAATTGTTGGCAACTCCACTCTCTGCCTCGCAGATGTCAGGGAACTCTCATTTGAGTGCATCAAGTTCAGAAATGGAAAGTTCGTGCTCAAGGTCATCTGGACATGGAGAAGGATGTGGGCCTTTGTCCCAAATATGAGAATAGGTATGGCTGACACCAAGACCCCAGCGATATCTCATCAGCATATCACAATTTACAAACCTGGTTATAGTATTAGCAAAAGAATGGAGTTCAGCAATTCAAAATGCAATGAACCTGTTAATGTAGTAATACTGCCAGTCATCCGAATCTTTTGCTATGAGGGACAATGCAGTGCAGTCTGGGTGGGACCGTCCTCTTGTGAATGCAGGTATGAGATGGCATCTTCTCAATATATCTGCGGGATCCACAAACCCAAATGCCCCCTTATCACTAATCAGAATAAACTGCAAAATATCAAGTGTGACCCCACATCAGCAAACTCATGTGTATTGTACAGTTCTGGACAATGCACACAGGTATACAGAGTTGACAACTTGGTCCTCCTTGGACAAGCCTGCACAAACCCAACATCTACTGACCATCTCTGTACAGTACATCACAGAGCCCCAAACAATTCACAAATGCACATAACATTGTGAACATGATCACTGTATAGACTGGCAAGCCTGCATCTACTGACCATCTCTGTACAATACACCACAGACCCCCAAACAATTTACAAGTGCACATAACACATCAGCAAAACCAGGACTTAGTCACAATTTCTTGTCACAATTACAGCACTTGATAGCTGACCACAGCCAACAGCCAATTGACAGCCAATTGATAGCCGACCACAGCTGACAGCCAATCAACAGCTGAGTCACAGCCATTCCACAGTTCATAACAGCTGATCTAATTTGTACTAGTGGTTAAGTACAAGCGATGTAATGGACTTGGACATTTGAATTTAGGAAAGCATGTAGTAAGGGTAAGTGCAAGATCCTACAAAACACAGAACTACCTATTTGTCATCAACCAGGGAGAAGAATATTGTCTTGGCAGAGTCATCACAGCTGTCAGAGGCACTGTTGGATAGTTGTTGATAGCCGCATTGGGTCTCCAGAAGAGGTCGGGATTCTATCTCTAGCAAGCTTGCAAATACCATGAATTGAAACAAGGAGTTTTGCATGCTGAGGGGTAGCCAAACAAAGAGTTGATGCCATTAATAGGAATCAGATGCATTGTCATCAGGTTTGCACCAATCGTGATCTCAATACCAGCTGTCATCCTGTCCTGACCATTTCCCAAACACACACTGTCAACAAACGCGACCTTGTAATAATGGCATGGTTTGGGATGATATGTAAGCTGAGCAGATGCAGGCCTTGCTTGACCATCTGATGAGGGTTAGTCCCTGTTTCACGAAACAGGTGCCAAGATGAGCATACTCACCCATTCCTCTTCCTTGTATCCCAGACAGACAAGGGCAGGTTGTTGTTCCACATGCTGCTCTGCTTGCCACATCCATCTTCCTCCATCCATGCACATGTCTCTCAAGCCCGCCAACACACATATCTGTGCACACACGGTGCCCAGTGAGATCACATCGTCTTCAAAAAACAATGCCACCTTGATCTCTTTGCAGCCCTGCGATGGCATTGTGCAGCTGCATTGCCAGCCTGTCCTCGAGCTTGAGGATCCTGGTGCTGTTCATATTCATCAGCAATGTGGCAACCATGAAATGTCAGATTGTGGCAACAGCCTTGGTCAACACCAACTGCAAGGAATGGAAGAGGAACTGTTTTGATACATTGTCCCAGAGACTTGCGTATGCCTACAACACATGATTATTCCATTTGCTGACACGGACTGACATATGATGACGACGCACATTTATCATTTGCATTTCGAGGTACAGGTCAAGGGTCATCAATGGTGGGATGAGAAGCACTTGAAATATACAATTTTCATCCATTTGGTATTTGATGAACAACCTTAGCAGTCCCTTGATCAAGGCATGCATCAGGTCCAAGTGCCTTCAGGGGAACAGTGATGTGAGATGAACCTTTTTTACAGTCATCAATGCCAGTTTGGTGCAATGCAATGATGTCTCAAATACCTTGAGCAGTACAATTTCCTCCACTTCTGATAACCCTCCATGCAAGATCCACTGTGTCTCATGCAGACTCAACAAGTGAATTGGGCCCATCCATATCCTTGTCTTTGAGACGGACGGGTGTGCTAGAATCCAAGAGGATTAAGGAAATGTGCGAGATAATCCTGGTGCTGTTTGTATTCATCAGCGATGTGGCAGCCATGACATGTCAGATCATAGACACAGCCTTGGTCAACATGGATTGTGAGGAATGGGAGAGTAATTGTTTTGATATGTTGTTCCAGAGGCTCGCATATGCCTACAGCACATTGTTATTCCACATATTTGACATGGACTATGACTGAAAATTGGACAATGATGCATGTTCATCATTCACATCTTGAGTAACCATGAGTTGAGGCGTTCAGTAAAGTAAGTGAGAGAGCCGATCTACTCAGATTGGGCTTAAACCACAGCCAGTGTGTGTACTATTTCGAGATGGATGGGCATGCTCGAATTTGAGAAGGCCCATCAAGGAAGTGTGTGGGATGACGTGTAAACCACGAACTCATGGCTTTGACACATTCAGCATGAATGTTGGGATCCAAGTCACAGTATCTGTGGATGAAAACACTGGCAAACACGTTTATGGTTGAGTTTTCCCAGGAAGAGATAAACAGGATTGTGTGGGTGAGATGGGCATTAATGTCACTTGTTTGAGCCCCTCTGTAAAGTTGTTGAGGGCATTGACAACAACAATGTCGTCATCAACCAAGTCATTGCAACCACATGCACCGAGATACAGTTGATCAGTTCAACCTGGGCTGTTCTGGCACTCTGTGAGAGTGAGTGGAGAAAGTCCTCGATGGTGGATTGAAGCATGGCAGAAGGATTGAGCAAGATGTCTATGGTGCAAGGTGAAATGGCAATGTGCCAGACAGTGCAGGGGGGATGTACTGAAGAAGGTGTTATCTGCAGCAATCTTGGTGTCTAGAGCGAGCTTTGTGGGATCGAAATGGCTTGGGGCTTTGGTTTGGTGTGCCTGGGCTTTGGCTTGGGTGGCTTGGGATGCTGTTTCTCAGTGGGAGGGGCCTTTTGGTTTGCATTATGATATGGTATGTTTCTTGGATTTGGACGTGGCACAGTTCTGTTTGTTGTCCTGGCAGTTACCATTTGCATCATCCTCAATGTTGTCATTGTCTGGGTTGTAGAGTTCTGTGAGCAAGTCTTGTTTGGAACATCAGTAAAACACTGGTTTTCACACAGAGGTACAGAGGCACAGACTGATACAAACCTATACAGACTGCAAAAGCTGTACAGACTTGATACAGATTATTACAGAATGTAAGCATACTGAAAAGTATATCAACAGTATAGCAAGAAAGAGTGTATTGAAGTGTTCAAAAATTGTAACACAACAATATACAAAAAGTGTAGCAAAGTGGTTAAAAAAGTGTAGAAAAGATGTAGTAAAATGTAATAGTACAAAAAGTGTAGCAAAAGGATCAAAAAAGCGTAGTAAAAAGTGTAGTAAAATGTAATAGTACAAAAAGTGTAGCAAAAGGGTCAAAAAAGCGTAGTAAAAAGTGTACAAAAAGTGTAGTAAAGTGGTCAAAAAAGTGTAGTAAAGTGTAGCACAAAAAGTGTAGCAAAGTGTAGTAGCCTAAGTGTAGTGAAAAACTTTGACATTATGAGTTGTGGCCGGAGTTTTGATTGCCTATTAAAGGTAAAATTTCCCACACTTGATTCTCAAAAAAGCGCACCAGCTGTGTGACATTGTTTGCCATTATTTGTACCATCTGCCATATATAAACCATCCACACTTCAAAATACTTTCCCACACACTTTTTCTTCTCAATTCCATCCTTCCTCATTTGGATGCACTCATCCACTACTTCAAGCCTGAGTGGCCGGAGTTTATTTCCTTTTAAAGACAAATGTTCCCACACCTAGTTGTTAAAAAAGCGGACAAGTCTTGTAAGTTCCTACACTTTGAACTTGACTTGTACTAATTGTATTTTTTATAGACAAAGTGATTATTAAGGTAAGTGTAATTTTTCAGTAGTAGTGTCTGCCAGTGTATTAGTAATGAAATTTCATGTACTTATATAGTTTATAATTGAATTAATTTTTGCCTTTTTAATTTTTGGTGTACAAATCTGTATAGATATGTACAGACCCATAGACCCACAGACTCATACAGATATTTATATCTGTACAGACCTGCATAGACCTGCACAGAATCTGTACAGTGCTGTACAGCTATGTACAGCTCTATACAATGAAGGGGTGAACTGTGAATCCAGCTGCATTCATAAAGGCATGGAAAGCATCTGAGCAAGCGGCTAATTGCATCGCGTCCTTTTGTTCTGACATCAGTATCATGTAGGTGTTGATGCCAGGTGTTCAGAATGGTCTAGGGATACCTTTGCAATAACCAGAATATTGTGCATATCATAGAGCAAGAGATGACAGCTAAATATAGCCCACATTGTAATACCGTCACTACTACCCCTTCTCACTGGTAATTGCAGGTGAAAAAGAACAGATTTAACCACTAAAAGCAACCTTGGATTGACTGTTACAAGGTGTGACATGATATCTTAGTCCAACTGGGCCAGAGAAGCCAACCAAATCCAACAATCCCTTGAAGATATGCCAATGGCTGAGTTCTGAGAAGAAGTAATATCACACACTCTTCTTTCTTATCCATCCTTGGGCTCAGTATATGCCAATATATGGACATTTGGAACAGTAATAATCCGCTACTCAAAAGGTAATGGGCGCTGGGTCGACACATTTCAAAGTGACTTTGATGGTACCATATAATTAACTCCCTGCATGCTTTCTAGTAGGGGTATGGTCTGTCATGTTAACATCAAACCATCAGATGTGAGATCAGTATGTTATACATTCACCAACCTTTTGGTTGACTTACCATAGAGGAAAGAACAGTTGAAGAGTGCATGGTAGCATTGCTGTTGTAGATGACCTCTGGCGTGATAAACTGGGTTGAGATTTTGATGCCTTCTTGTCAGTACTCAAGGGAGCTGCAAAGAAGTGGGTGGCCACTGCATCAGCAAAACCCTTGGAACACTGGGTAGCCCTGCACAGTGCTGCATAGTGACCACAGTGGCCTACAGTGCCACAGCTAGGTCACCAACTGTATAGTTCACTCACAGTTGCTTACAGCAATCCACAGCTGGGCCACAGTGTGATACAGACCATATACAATGTCACCACAGCTGCTCACAGCAGCACCACAGTTGTCACAGTGCTCATAGTATACCATAGCATTGTATTTTATTGTGGATTTCAATCCACTTATGTATAATTAAAAAGTGTTATTCAGTAGTCACTACTAAGTAATACTAATTGTGGTCTGTGATGTAGCGTGACGCTGCACTCAAGCGGTTATCCAATATGGTAAGTTGCAGCTCAGCTAGTGTGGTCATGCTGTCCAAGTGCACACTGTAAGTGGTTCTCCGCTCTCAAGGCAGGAACACAGATCGATAGCGAGTTCGAAGGGGATAGCGATAAGCCAAAAGAGGTGAAGGTTTTTGGGATTAGGTAAGCAAGCATAGCATCGCTTGTAGATCAGATTCGGGCATCGTTGCTGCATGTTGCAGCACGTAACTTAGTGTTTGAGTGGATTCGTAGTGGGGAACTTTTTCTTCTTACTATTCGAGGAGCTACAGGGCACTTTATATACAATTTACAGACAAGGGATTAGTGGCTCAAAAACATGGTATGACGAAGTATGAGATCAGTGGAGTGCAGTATAAAGGAAACTGGGTCTGAAATGTGATGTGAAAAAGTAACAGACGAGACAAGGAAATGTGAAAAGGTAAAAGTGTAAAAGGTGTGCACCGTGGCGCTGAAAGTAGCATAGCTACGGTTTCCGAGAAGGCATCAGTGTGTGCGTGCAGCGCGTTCCTTATACCTGCCGGGGACTTTGAAATGCAACTGTCCTCAGTTGCTTACTAATCTTCTTCTGCTTCAACTCCCACAAGATCGGCAAGATTGAGAAACTGGATGACTGGAGCAGATTTGGACGAATGGGCGTGATACGGAATGAGATGGAATGCCGTGAATCTGAGCTTTGACACAGTGCCATTGACTTCTGCAAGACGGTAAGAGCCATTGCATGACCTAGAAATGACAACCATGGGACCGAAATAGCGTGGGCAGCACTTGGCGTTTGATATAGCCTCTATCTTTTTGTTAAGTACAAGGACAAGAGTGCCAGGTTTGAAGTCACAGTCTTGGATGGAATGAGCTGTCCGACGTTCGAAGTCAGCAACGGACACAAAGCAGCTGTGTAGGACGTGCTCATGGATCTGCTGAAGGTCGTCGTCTCATTTAGCTAGTTGGCGTGCTCGGGTGGCAATAAGCATGGCAGTGTTGAGCTTAGAGGTGATCTCAGGGGCAAGGAAGGTGGCTTCAACGATGTCGAGGGGCAGAAGTGGTTCAACGCCATGTACCATATAAAAGGGAGTGTGTTCTGTAGCTTTACGAGTGGTGACGCGGTCAGCCCAGAAGACGTGAGGTGCGTGGTATGGCCAGTGAGTAATGTCACTGTTGCATGCTTTGATGAGAGAGTCCCGGATGGTTCTGTGCGAGCGCTCAACAATGCCATTGGCTTTCGAGTTGTATGGGGAAATGCGAATGTGGTGGATGTGATATTTGTTGGCGAGCCAGTCGAGCACTGCTACGAATGGGGTACCATTGTCAGTTACAATCTCCTCAAGTCCTCCCCAGCAGCAGAGTACTTCTTCAAACAGAAATGCTCCGATAGTGTGTCCTGTCTCGTTCTTCAACTTGCACCATTCAGGCCATCCCGAGAGTGAGCATTGTGCCTGTACGATATAGGTGTATCCCTGTGCAGTTGGCATGTACATAGAGTCAATATATGCCTTTTGGAACAGTGGGGCGGGTGTTGCGACAATTGGAGGAATAACTACTTTCTCGACTGAACGGAGCCAGTGGCACTGGTGGCAGGTTTTGGTGTACCAGGCAATGTGGTCAGTGAGTGAAGGCCACCAGAAGCAGTCAGCAATGGTATGGCGAGTGGCAAAGATGCCCTTGTGTCCGAGTTCATCATGAGTGGCTTTAAGGATATGGAGTCGGTCTGGTCCAAATAGGACTAATTGATGTTGTCTGTTTGAGTCTTTGCGCCAGAGTTTGTTGCCAGTTACAATGAATTCTGAGGCACGTTTGATGAACTGGGTATGCTGAGAGACAGGAATGTTAGGGGGCACAGATAGCGTGTCGAGGAAGCTCTTAATGTTGAGTAGATTGCTATTGCACTGGTTGGTCTTCTCATCTGCTGGTATCATAAGTTTGTCGTCTGTCTCGCTGCTCGCTAAGAGCACGAGGGCTCTCTCTCCTCCCTCTGTTTCTTCAAATCTGATCCTTCCTTCTGCTACTCCTTTCAAAACCCAAATTCCACATCCTAAAACCTCATCTATCCATTCCTTTACGTCTTCCGATGTTTCGTTGTCATCTTCTTCATCTCCATCTGCTCTGCATCTCCTAGATAGTCCATCCGGTCCCTTGTGATTTGTTGCTGAGACATGCTTGAGGGTGAAGTCGAAGGTGAGAATTCCTGCGATCCAACGGTTCATAGCGGCATTGGGTTGGATATCAGGATTGTTGATCATGCCTTTAATGTACTTTGCGTCAACCTTGACAGTGAGATTTTGGATGCCAATAATCCAGACTTTGACAGCTTTTAGTGTGCGAAATAAACCATAGAGCTCGATTTTGGCCTGGGAGTAATGGGACTCGCGGTTGTTCCAAGTGATAGACCCGAAGTGTGAGGGGCGCCAGCAGCCATCCTTATTGTCCTGAAACAAAATATAACCAACAGCAATGTAGGAAGAGTCAACAGCGAGAGTGACTGGTCGTCCTGACTCATAATTAATGGATTGAATGGCAGGGCAAGCAATGACGGCAGCTTTGAGGTTATCCATTGCATGCTGCTCATCAGCTGTCCAGGTAAAAGGTACACTTTTGCGGGTCAAATCGACAAGTGGTCGAGCGATTTTCGCATAGTCCTTGATCCAGACACAAATCCTCGTACCTCTGTGCAAGATTGACATGGACTGGGCCAATTCTGGATTTTGGAAACTTTGGACTGATCAGGAATGCACCCTTCATAGTTACAAGTTTGACCAACAACGACAACTTCAGGCTGGCAGACGAAAAGCTTCTTTGCTGAGACAGTAGCACTGGCGTGCTTGAGACAATGTAGAACGCAGTTGATATTGATGCAGTGCTCCCAAACGAAGCGGCGGATGCCAGGATTGTCAGGAATTGTCTCATAGGATCCATCAGGCTGCTCATAGTGTGTGCGTGGTCTGAGACTGTTTATATCATCCTGAAAGTTGGGAGTGACATCAATTTCGGCTTGCAGGATAAAGGCAACATCGTTCTGGAAGATTGGGGGAGAACCTGTCCATCCCATTGGTAGCGATGTTAGCCGAAGTGTTCCGAGTGGCGTTTGAAATGTGGTGAGGTCACGAGACTCCTCGGCGAGTGCTCAGTGATCAAAGCTGACAAACAAGTCCATTATGGTGTAGATGGAGCGACCAGCACATTGCTCTGTGAAATGCTCAACATATGGAAGGGTGGCAGCATCCTTGACGGTCACAGCATTCAGTGGCTGGAGGTCATGGACAATGTGTATGGAACCATTCTTCTTCGCGACACAGAACCACTTTGACTGGTAGGAGCTATTGGATGGCTTGTAGACACCAGACACGATTTTTGCTTTGATAAGCTTAATGACTTCATCGCGGATGCCAGGCGGAATTGGAGGCTGGCGGTGCATCCATGGCATATGCTTGATGGTCAGAATGACTACAGGCAGGAAATAATCATTGCGAAAATGGCCTTTCTCTGATTTATCCCATGCGAGACCCATCTCATTATTGAGTAAGACCTGCACAGCAAGCTTCTGTTCCTCAGGCCAGAGAAACCCATTCTTGAAGATCCCTAGTTCATCTATACATTCCTGGGAGAGTCATTTTCCGGGTGTGAAGACAGGTGGTCGAGGTGACAAGAGGGGAAGGGACAAGAGGGGATCTTCAGGGAACTTGCGAATAATACGAGCATGCTGTGGCATTGTCATAGCAACTGGTTTGACGCAGTTGGCGACTTTCTTGTATGCAAGGACATGACAGACAGGGTCAAAAGCAAAGGTCTGGTGCAGCTGGTATTCCGCAAGTGAAGTCAGGGTGAGCGATGATGTCAGACGCTGAACTGTGGCAGCAGCAAAAAGAAGGGACTTGTGGCCTTTCTGTGGAAACAGGCATCATGATGTTGGAATTACGCGTTTGTTCGATGGATCAAGTGGGTCATGGATAGTGACATAGACATCATCATCGGTTTCTTGTTTCTCGAGGCGGACTAACCGTTGCCAGGGGCGCCTAGAAGCAGATGGTATGGCGCATCAGGTATGACATAAGCATGCGCCCAAGTCTTGATTCCATCAATGTCAATTTCGAGCATTTCGACACATCCTCACATGGGTTGCGAGTTGCCGTTTGCTGTCTGCATCGTCATGTTGAGGTGCTTGCTAATCGGAGCACCAACCTTTCTCAAAACATCTTCTCATATAACGACTATCTTCAATCCTTCGTCCAACAATGCCGACTCCCGGTGGGTTCCGTTGAGCATAACTTGAAGCTCATGAAGTGGGGTAGCATGCTCAATCTGGACAGGCACCGGCATCACGTCTCGTTCGACTGCAAGGGAAGCAGCTGTACTCAGAATGCGATGGGTTTTACAATATTCAACAGCTTCCCTTCGCAGGTCTGAGCTGATGGCAAGGAGGTCAGCAACAGAGATATTTGGAATGATACTCAAGAGAATGGTTTGATGGATTCGTTTGGCTGCATCAGGTGACGCTGCTTTCGACTCATAGGTATAAGCGAGCATGGGCTTGCTAGTGAATGGCTCAGTGACTGAGGGCTTGGCTTTGTCTTTGGTCTTAGCAGGCTCGGGGGGGTCGGAATAGGCAGCATGGGACTTGGAACGAGTGATGACAAGGGTGTCAGATTCGTTGTTTATCGTTTCGACCACAACAGCATTGTTCTTGACAACCGGTGCATAGTGAAACATGAATGTGTCCGGTTCTGATGCGACGAGAACGTTGGTGCTCGAGATGTGAGGCAGTGGGTCTCATTTGAAATCACTAGCTGTGCTTGGAACATGTGTGCTGGTAGTCTGGTGGTTGTGACGTTTGTTGATGGTTCCTTTGAGATTGCCCGTGACTGGGTGCCTACGAATCCGAGATCCATTTGGAAATGATAAAAACCCATTGATGTGTATGATCCATCCTTGACGAATATATTCATCAGCACAGGTATAGTCGCGCAGGAGGTGCGGTCCACCACACATGTAGCAGAGGAGGGCGGAAACAGCAGTGAGACTCAGATACGAGCATGGCTGAGCTGGAGGGTTCCAAGCACTGAGTTGTCGTATGGATGGGGCGGCCCAAGCCTGAGCAGCAGCAGGGGCAAGGCAAACGAGTCGCATGTAGAAAGCGGAATAGGATACATCGGCGATGTCAAGACTATGCATCCTGTGCGCGAGCTCCTCGACCTCGTCGTACTGTGATTGGGTAACAACCCTTGGATCAAAGGTGACCTTCTTGGTGTGCACATCTCATGGCACATCCTTCTTTCGATCCTTCTCTTCATCTTCATCATCTGAGTCGAGTTGGACAGCAGGGCACTGCGCAGCCTTAGCACACTTGTCAGGCCCGGTTGCCTGTCCTTCTCGCAAGGTCCATAATCATGCAGCGATCGGATCGTTCAAGTCCGCATCAAACGTGTCATTGGACAGGACGAAATGGCTGACTTTCAGGACTTCCTCATAGTCTGTTGGTTCCTCCCATGAATAATTCGGATCCTTTAATTCCAACCTGCGGTCGACAGCTTGGCGGACTGGGGTAGGCAGTCCTTGCCAGAAATACCTGTCACGCTCGTGGTTAGAAATCTTTTTGTTAGTGATGAGCCAGACAGCAATAGGTCAGAACTTGCGGTAATACTGTAGAAGCTCTGTCTCCATAGAAATGTTGTCATTACTTGGCGCTGCCACAATCAGCTCCAAATCACATCGAGTGTACCTTATTCCCTTTTCTGCTCCAGGATACTGAGCGAGCACATTCTTTTTGAAGACATCGTACGTGTGCGTTTCGTATCCAGTGAGAGTGACCCAGAAACGTTTGGTAGCTTTGTCGACATACCATACAACGATTTTGCATTTCTCTGCATCGGTGAGCGAGCACAAGTCCACTAAATCCTCGAAGTATTCGAAGAATTTGAAAAGTTCAGATGTTTCGCTGTTAAACGTTGGAGCTTTGTTGGATGTCGGCGCGGGCATGGCATTGATGCCTTTCGCGTTGGGGTTGGATATGGTGGGATGCGAAGGCGGTGGCGGTAGAGTTGGGGGTGCTGTGGTGGTAGCATCAGGGGTGCTGGTGGTGGTAGTGTCGGGGGTGCTGGTGGTGGTAGCGTCGGGGGTGCTGGTGGTGGTAACAGACGGACTGGTGGTGGTGGTAATAGGGCGGGTAAAACATGGAGTGGAATGTGTGGTAAGGTTGGCGGAGTGGGTTGTGCGGGTGTGAGAAGTAGTGTTGTTGGCTGTGGCTGGGAAACAGAGGCAGGCGGTGTCTTCAGTGGCGAAAGCTATGTATGATGGAGGACTGGGAATGAGGGAAGACGGAGTGGAGAAATCGAGATCTGCAAGAACGGGCGATTTGTTGGTGGTCGGTTCGTCTGTAAAGGTTCCTGGGAGTTCAATCCCAAGACCAGTGTAAGTAGAGGGGTCTGTGGCGGACTCAAGCACCGCAATATGCGCTTGTCATGTGGCTGCTCTAGTCGTTAACAGCGGGTCAGATATGGTAAGAAAACATCGTCGATTGTGCGGGAGCTTTGGTGGAACTGCAGCATTGTTGTGAGTGATATGGTGAATGGTGAAAAAAAGATGGGAGGGGGCTTAGTCAAACCAATCCCCTTGTGGTGGGCTCCAATGTGTAAGTGGTTCTCCGCTCTTGAGGCAGGAACACAGATCGATAGCAAGTTCGAAGAGGATGGCGATAAGCCAAAAGAGGTGAAGGTTTTTGGGATTAGGTAAGCGAGCGTAGCGTCACTTGTAGATCGGATTTGGGCATCATTGCTGCACGTCGCAGTGTGTAACTTAGCGTTTGAGCGGATTCATAGTGGGGAACTTTTTCTTCTTACTATTCGAGGGGCTACAGGGCACTTTATATACAATTTACAGACAAGGGATTAGTGGCTCAAAAATGTGGTATGATGAAGTATGAGATCAGTGGAGTGTGGTATAAAGGAAACTGGGTCCAAAATGTGATGTGAAAAAGTGACAGACGAGACAAGGAAATGTGAAAAGGTGAAAGTGTAAAAGATGTGCACTGTGGCGCTGAAAGTAGCATAGCTATGGTTTCCGAGAAGGCATCGGCGTGTGTGCACAGCGCATTCCTTACAACACTATTGGCCTCCTTCGACTCCAGTACCTGTGGCATCATGTATCACGTGTCAGGATCAGCACCCTGTCCAGTTCTTATACAATGAATCCGGTGTGTCCAATGCACCGGAAATGCCCTCAACATGGTTGGTTGTCCTGGTAAGTCAGTTAGGTGTGACTGACTGGTCTAGGGTTTGACTTGAGTTTGCCATGGCGATGTGGTGGGTTTGGGTGATCGGTAGGCGGTCTGGGATGACTGGGTGGTTGTTTGGGTGGCCCAGGTACATCCATCATTGAGCGTTTTCACTGCTTATGCTGACTTGCCCTGTATCCAGCTAGCGTCTTCGTTCTGACTCATTTCGAGTTGTAGTGTGTGCCGCTCATTGCACCATCCATCCAGCACCATCCCCCATTGTATCCAATGTGTTTTCAATCAATTCGGCATCTCCAATCATGAGCGTTTTCGCTGCTCATGCTGACTCACCTTATATCCAGCTAGCATCTTTGTTCTGACTCATTTCGAGTTGTAGTGTGTGCTGCTCGTTGCACCATCCATCCAGCACCATCCCCCATCGTATCCAACATGTTTTCAATCAATTCAGCACCTCCAATCATGTTTGATGCTTCCAGATTTGACCTGCTCACCCATAGGTCCTCTAGGCCCTCTAACTTAATGTAGTGTGCTCGTTTCTGATGGTCCTGGGACCTATCCAATCATATCTGCCACCTTCAACAACGGTTTGAAGGTCCCAATCACCCTCGACAGCTTTCGACTTGCCCTACTCACCCAAATGACCTTTTGGCCTGGTACCTCGATATAGTGCACTCATTTCGACATGGTGCATGATCCCAATGCTCCTGGAACATTCCCCATCGCATCTGGCACCATTGACAACCATTCTGCAGTCACAATTGCCTTCGACAACCTTCAACTTGGCCCATTCGCCCAAATGGCCTCTAGGCCTGGTAACTCGTTCATATCGCCACTGCAGATGTTCCTGTTGTCTGTGGGGCATCCATGGATACTGTGGTAAGTGCCTAGCATGGCCATTTTGCTGCCCAGGTCATCTGGCTCATCTTCAGTCCTACTAGATGAGTTATACTCAACCCCTCACTGTGACCATACATGGTCGCATTCTGATGCATTCTGCAGGTTAGTCGGCATGTTCCAACCATCCTCAACATTTCCTGATGCTGATGACGTGTCCACTTTGTCGCTGGTATCCTGGTCATCACAGCTCGTGTCTGCCTTCCACTCCTCCTTGAGCTCAATGCTCAGGGATTCCTGTGGTTGGTTCATGGGTTGATTAGGTGGTGGTGGGGCTGTGGAGGTATTTGTGGTGGATGTACATCAGCTGTTCATGTGTGCTGACCATTTCTGTCAGCCGTCATCATTGATTGGATGTGCACCAACATACTTCCTCTTTTGCCTGCAACCAGCTCATTTCGGTGCATTGCAGCACTATTGCACTAAGGGATCAGCCCTACACCTTCTCCAGTCCATATACAGCATATGCAGTGCATCTGGGGTGCCTGAAGAGTCGATGTGGTGGTATGACACGTAAGTGCACCTAGTGTGACTGACTCCTCTAGGGTTTGATTTCAGCTTGCCACATCGATGTGGTGGGTTTGGAAGCTCGATGGGATATCGGGGATGATTCACAGGTGGTGTGGACGCCTCAGGTATGTCTGCTGTTGAGCCCTTTCACTGCTCATGCTGACCTGGCTTGTCATCAGTTAGTGGCCTTGTTCTGACTCATTTCGAGTCGTGGCATGTGCTGCTCATTGTGCCATCCATTCCACCTTGTCTACCAACTCCCTGGACACCTGGACCATCGCTCTGGCACATCAAATCACGTCTGACACATCTCAACACATCCCACTCACCCAACTTGCCAAAATGGCCTCCTGGGCTGGTACCTTGACATAGTGCGCTCATTTCGATGATGTGTGTGTTTCTGTCAGTCCTGGGGTGTTCCCCATCGTACACAGCACCTACGATAACCGTTTGGTGGTCCTCAACACCCTCGATGACTCTCAACTCACCCCAGTGGCCCAGTTGCTCCCCTGTCATTCTAACCTGACACAATGTGTTCGTTTCGACAATGCACTCATTCCCAACACCTGTGTGGTGTTCCTGGACACTGTGGAGACTGCCTGGTATGACTGTTTCACCACCCAGCTTGTCTGGATTGCCTGGGTTCCTCCTAGGTGAGTTCTGCTGACTCCTCCCTTCCAAGCATACGCTGATGGCATTCTGGCATGTTGCACAGGTTCTTTGGCACATGTTGAGGGTCCTTGATGCTCCATAATGCTGTTGACACGTCCATTTCATCGTTTGGTATGCCTGGCTCTATCTGACTCTAACTGTATGCACTTGAGTGCTGACATGTCCTGCAGCTTCTTAGGTCAATCCCAATGCTCCCAACATGTTCTGACCTGTGCAGTCTGGTAAGTGTGGGGATTGTGGCTGGGCTATGCTCACCACTTCATTTGATTTGTGAGTGGCATGCATGTGAGTACAGAGTAGGTGGGAGTGACAGAACGTGTGCATGTTGATGCATGATGAGTTACAAGTTGGAGGTCACATGACATCTTTGCTTGCAAAAATACTAAGTCTAAGGATTAGGAAATGTAACCTAGATTTCATTAGGAAACAGTACTCTAGTAACTCTATGCTTAGTCATGCCCATACCACTGGCTGTGAGCGCTGTATGGCTGTGTCCACTGTCACTCAGCTATGAGCTGTGACTTGGCTGTGACTCAGCTGTGACTCAGCTAAAAGCTGTGGCTCGGCTGTCACTTAGCTGTCAGCTGCTGGTTACCTGGAGATGCTTAATTATTATGAAATGCTGTCACGAAGTCTGGGTTTTGCTGATGAAGTGGCCAAGACCCTATAGGCACTTGACAATCTTGTATTTGTGTTCAGGGAAGATGCCAGCAAAACCATCCTGATCCAAGATCATTTCATTGAGGTTCAAGTGCTTACTGCCAGTCGGAGGACCATCCTTTAGAACCTTTGCTGGATATATATGGTCACCCAAACTGAGACGACGACCAGTTTCCTTGGCAATAGCAAGTTGATCACTGGTGACCATCTTGACTTTGACACCGAGAGTGATCGCATCATCAACGGTCTGCTTCATGTCATCATGAGGGGGATCGAAGATGACAAGAAGACCAATCAACTTGAAACTGTTGTCTTCAACCTCTGGGTCGTTACCATCCAACTCTTCATAAATGACAGTAAGGGCACAAAGGCCATGAGTGGTGAACTCCTTAACATCAACCTCAAGCTTGTTCTCGATTTTGTCAATCTTGTTGTGAGTGCAAAGCTCAATGATGATACCTGTCATACCCTTGGTGACACATTTAAGCTTGCCGGATGATTCTTCAAGGTAGGTGATTTCTGTGCACTTGTTGACAGGGTTGAATGGCTTGAAGTCCAAAAGCCTGATACCTGTGTGGGCACAAGCAGGATTACCAAGAGCAGAGATGACAGAAGCATCAATCGCATCTTGGTTTTCAGCACGAGAGGCATAGGCAGCAAGAAGCATAATATTGTCAGCAGAGAAGGGGCTGTAAGTACGAATAGTAGCCTTGTCAACAGTAAGTTTGTTGGTGGTGAGAGTACCAGTCTTGTCAGAGTAAAGAATGGTGACACTGGCTAATTCTTCAATGGCAGTGATATGAGTGATGATTGTTACAGTCATATACTTGGGGTGTACACTTTCTTCTTTCTGTTCTTCTTGCACCGCTTACATCCTAACCATTTCTCTTCTGACCTTCCTTTAGTGCCTATCAAGGAAGTTGTGTCTCCTTGTGAGTACCTCCCTTGAGACAGCAAGTTAGCGATTCGACGTAGAAGTACGTCTCGTGTAACAATGATAGCCTTGTGCTTGGCAAGCTGCTGGGCACTGATAGTGAGAGTGACAGACAAGACAGTGGCATGGCAATAGGAATACCACCAATCAAGAGAACAAGGATATTATTGAAACCACGGCAATAGTTGTACCTGAAACTGGCATAGAGGACTAGAATTTCAGTAATGATGAAGATTCTGATGGAGACCAAGCAGAAGGAACCGATTTGGGCAAGAATCTCCTGCAAGTGACTCATGGCACCATCATCCTGTTCAACAAGAGAAGCAGCACAACCGTAGGTGTTCATGCCAGTAGAAATCACAGTGCCCTCGACTTCACCCTGTTTGCAGGTTGAACTGCTGCAGATGGGGTGTCAGCACGGAATGGCGAAAAGTGGAGTGAGAATATGGACAAGAAACATTAATCACCAAGCTTCTTGCTCTAAGGAAGATAGTCACCAGTAAGAGCTGGTTGGTCAATAGATACGTTGATGGCCTCTGTGAGGCGACAGTTGGCAGGGACAATATCAATGATCTTGAATGAGATCATGTCACCAGGGACAAGATCAGCGGATTCAATCTTGGAACAAGTACCATTGTGCTTGACCTTTGCTTTTGGAGCAAGGAAGTCCATGAGTGCTTTGACTGCATTACCAGCATTGCGTTCCTAGCAGAAACCAATCGTCGAGTTGAAGAACAAAAGGAGCATGATACCGAGGAAGTCTTGCCAGTCTGGAGGTTGATGTTCACTGTTGAAGAGCACATTTGCCATGAAGGCAGCATCCTCCATGACCCAGGACAGCGGATTCCACATGAAACTCAAGAACTGACATCAAACACAAATTTTAATGCAAAACAAAACAATGTATATGGTCATTACCTGAAAGAACAGATTCTGCTGTTCCTGCTCCAGCTTGTTTGGACTGAACAGCTCAATGCAATGGTGAGCCTCTTCTGAGGACAAAACATTCTCATCGTACTGGAGTAGTTTGAAGACATCATCAATGACGATTGTTATCAAGTTGACCTTCTCTTTATCATACAGATATTCAGCTTTGAGCTCAATCTTCAAAATTATGAGATGTTAGGAAAGCCAAGACGGATTTGAAATATGACAAACCAAAGACATGTTGACATTTGCATCTATTCATGGCAGTCAAAACCCAAGCGTGCACCAATGTCAGATATACACATAGGTTGGTTTGCCATTGTCATGACCAAATTCATTATACTCACTTTTACAATTCGCATCAGATGCAGCATTGGTGATGGGTGACTCCTTGCCTTGCAAACCAGGCTCCTTTTTCACATTTGGCTCCAAAATGAATCTGGGCAAAAGGAAAAGTGCAGGGAGGGGAAGCCATATAGAGGGAATTTTCCAGATCAACCTTCGGCTTTGGGTTGATCTCCATGATCAGCACCAGCTGGTTTGCACCTATGCAAGGCTCAAATCAGAACATACTTCAAACTGAGAAAACAAAAGCATGCAGGTTGGCTTATCATCATTGTGACTGAATTCCTCATACTCTCTATTATGTTTCACATCTGGTGCAGCATCGGTGATGGCAACTCTTCACCCTGTGGACTGGAAGAACCAATGGAAGGACTTGATGTTGTATGATCAACCATGACTGGATGGGAAAATGAGGGAGTATAAAATGTAAAGAAAGATGATCAGCAGATGAAAATACTGAGATATGTTGCAAGGAAGGAATGAATCCCTGCCATAAGGCTGACTGTCGCAAGGCTCGTAGGCCCATAGCTCTCTTAGTGTTGCATAGTCATCCGCAATCAGCAAAAGTGGCAGGACGAGATATCACATTCAATGCATATGTAGAAAGCACTGTTCAATAATATGTGAGCACAACTTTACTATCCTATGCATATCTAGGATGGGGAGCTAGATAAACTCACCACCAGGCCCCCATCCTGATACAGCCCACCATCTATTTCACCGCCATTCTCACCTACTCCTGAACCTTCCCTTCAACATGACACTAGTACATTGGTAACATTGCAATTTTTGCAATTATATCTGCCATCCCCTGGGCCTTCGTCCAGATGCTCCCTGCAACAAACAGGTTGTTAGCTTGTTTCAAGGGGATGAGTACAATGGCACACCAGTCTCCTGTCTCATCCTTGTATCTCTGTGTTCCAGACTTCGTTAATATAGATATGATTGTACTGCGATACTCACCACTTTTGACTTCAATGAGAGGGTGTTATAGTAAGCATTGAATTCTCAGCAGTGCATGCAGAGTGTGCTATGACAAAGACCATTCAAGTCAGCACAAGAAACGATAATGAAACAACAGGATTGACTGTTCTGTTTTGCTTGCAGGCGGATGCCAGGTAGTTTTCTTGTTGCTTGTCATACTGACATACCTCCAAGAGCACCTTTTTGATCACCTCAACGACCATCTTACCGTGATCATTCACATGCCTCTTCACGCAACACGTCCATGATCACCTTGGTGTGCAGAGATCAAACGACAGTGGCAGTCGCCTACTATAGTTGGTGAGGAGTACGTCACGTGCTGTGCTTCAAGATCACCCACGAATCACATGCAAAAATGTTGATATCATAGCTATGAATTGGTACTCTTGCTCAAGCAACGAGCACATTGGGACTTGGCCTAGGACTCATGCTGAACATCAGATGCATACACACAGACGGGAACACATCTGGTTTGACAAACGATGTTGCACATCACATGTGTCTTGCCCTTGCCTTCAAGTTTGCCCTCCTTGGTAGTTGGTGCAGGCACCTCTTTGGAGCTGTCTTCATGCTCACTCTCAGGTTCCTCATCTTGTACACAACTGCTGTCCTCCAATAGTTCTAGCAATGAGGTCATAAGGGATATGTCCCTTTGAGCTTGCTGCAAGATGAACCTGTAAAAGGCTGTCAGTTGTACATGAACAAGAATGATCAATATTCATGCAAATTTGCATAGTCGAAGTTCGGATATGCACTAGCACACAGCGCCATGGGCAAAAAAAAGTTGTATAGCTTGGGTTGATGACCAACTACGCATGGACTACAAAATTCGACGTTCTAATCTAAGTCACTCATACTCTGCCACCACTCATCAAATGGCCTACTTCTTGTACTATCTTGTCCCAATGAATTGATATGACCATGTATGATGGCTTTTCCACATCGCACTTATATAGGTACCAATGGTCAGTGAGTTTGAGTCCTTCCAGCACATGACCTGCCTCTTGCCTGCGCCATGCAAGCACGCAGCAGATATTCTCCACCTTGTTTGTGTAAACATCTTGTGAACCCTATGTCATTGAGTACCAGCTGCTCTAATGAGGGTGCAAAGACTGCAGGGAGGTGATATCTTTTGTGACACTTCAATTTAATTTATGTTGTTGATGGAATCTCGATATTAGATAAAAGTGCAAGGATTACCAAGAAGGGTGCAAAGATGAGAAGGCAGGTAAAAGAGGATAGGTGGAACTTCTCAAAGTCTTGACAGAAGAAGCCACCACTACAAAGCACATTCTGGAGATCGAGCCCTACAAGGTACGGTGAGTGGCCAATCATGGCCCTGAGTGAGTTGAGTGGAAGGAGCCAGGAACAACAATCAAAAAGTTGTCAATCCACCAAGTGTGGGCCAACACCATGGTATGTTATATATCAGGAGTTCTAATTCACGAAGCATAGGAGTGTCTTTGTTGAAGAGGATGTGGTGATTGACTGCCTATGCCTGCCCATGTTCGTCACAATCCATATAGTGGTCCAGGGGATCTAGAAATGGCACCCGCAAGGAAAGCATCAACAACATGCATTCGACTTCTGACTGCCCAGGTTTGGGTGGAGGCAACACTTCCCAAGCCGTTCCATGTGCATGGCTACTCATGCCATGAAGTCCAGCGCCGTGTTTGAGGGAAGGGGGTCCACCCACATCTGCAAGGATGAACCTAGTGATCGAGCAAGGAATGCCTGTGTCCACCATGGTGATGTTATGAAGAGGTAACACCACAGAGTGGGACAAGTCAGTGCAACATGTTGCCAGTGGTGGCACATGTATGATATGCCTATCCAGCAAGATATCATGAAACCCAATTCATACTTTCTATATCGTCTCTCATAGTGGTAGTCTTAGCATGTGTAGTAAATGAATAGTGCCAGGATTGGAGTTGGCAAGTGCGAGATGGGTGCAAATGTGTTCTTTTGGGTCTTGAAAGTAGACAGTTTGGTGTCGAGTTGGGCGATCTCTGCATACTATTCAATGCAAGATTGTATAAAGCCAGTGGAGCACTGCTGCATGCCCCTCTCAAGTTGGAGCAAGAGCTGCTCTGTGGGCAGCGCATTACCACGTGGTGATGTTGCTTGGTTCAGATAGAACAAGATATGCAGGTTCATGAGATTTTGGAATGCCTGTCCACCCAACAATTGAGGTGAGTACCATGACACAACACTGCATGGGGACTCACCACATGTTTGACAACCTTGGCCATATTCGACTGTTGTCCGACAATATAATCAACGAGCTTTTTGACCAACAAATCATGTTGCTTGCACAAGGCTGCAATGTTGGAACGTGTTGCTGTTTGTCAACATGTCCTTGACATTGGGTAAGTTAGGGATCCAAGTCACGGGACCTATGGAGAAAAACACTGGAGACGTATTGAATGGAGATGACAGGAGAATGAGTGTAGCACATATCTATCCATGATTTCCTTGATGTATTCAGCAAGGATCATGCGTCATTTTTGAACTTCTGTGGCCTTGCCATCCAAGTCCTTTTCACAGACCATGGTGGATTTGTTGACAGCTTTGCATTTTTGCTCCCCTTCTCATTGTTGACTAACAATCTTGGTTTCTTTTTTGATGGCTGTGACTACTTGGCAGAGGGCAGTCTCTACTTCAAGGGCAATGACCATGGCAGTATGGCAGAAGGAATATATTTGAAAGGAGGATATGGTGATGACCCAGGTTTGTAGTGTTGTTATAAGATTGGTGGTGTAAAACAAACCAAGTTCTGCCGCTACAAGGATGAGACATTCTATGAGCCCTGAGAGAGACACGCCATAGCACTTGAACATGGAGAGTTTGGAAGTGAGGGGATATGTGGGTGAGTTTTTCTGAAAAGATATGAGTGGGGTCATGGGAGCATGGTGAAGAATGTCATCTGTTTGAGTCTCTCTGTGAAGTTGTTGAGGGAATCAATGATGCTGTTGTAGTGATGAATTGGTCTGCATGGACCAAGCCATTGCAACCATATGCACATAAGATACAGTTGGTCAATTCAGCCTGGGCTGTTCCAGCACTCTGTGAGAGTGAGTGGAAAAAGTCCTCGGTGGTGGATTGAAGTGCAGCAGAAGTGGTGAGCAAGGTGTCTGTGACACAAGATGAGATGGCAAGCACAGGACGGGGTGAATGGAACATACTGAAGAGGGGGTTATCTGTGGCGATCCTGGTGTCTGAGGCAACCTTGTCAGAATACAAATGGCCATTGGCAGGGATTGCCTTGGTGCACCTTTGCTTTGGTTTTTGTGCGGCGATAGGTTTGGCAGTGTGCTGTTTCTTGGTGGGAGGGGGCCCCTTTGGTTTTCGTGGTGGTGGCATGCATTTCTTTGGTTTGGATGCTGTAAAGTCCTGCTCATTGTCTTCACACTCCATGACTGTGTCATTGTCTATGTTGTAGAGTTCTATTAAAGAGTCCTTGTCTTGTTTGCGCTTGCTTAGGGACTGGCTGGCTGATTTTCGATTGAGGAGGAAAGGACACATTGTTGAATTGGACACATACAAGATGTGAACGGCTTGACCTGTTTTCTGTCGCACTGTGAGTGATGTGGCACTGTGTCTGTGTCTGTTGGAATTTATTCCACATATGGTAATTACTGATTACATAATCAAGTACTTGCATCGCACCACTCTACCTTTAGTTTTACTTAGTGACTACTGAGTATTCTACAGGTTATGAGCCCTGCTGCTCCT
>JBBPMW010000069.1:0-34464 GCA_038090535.1 Tylopilus alboater | reverse complement strand
GGCGTAGAGATGCTTGCTATACTTAGACAAGGCAAGGGATTGGTCGAATCCGTCTACTTTAATCAGGATGTCGACAAAGAGGCGGCCATCCTGACTGTCGTAGATCCGAATGGAGTGCTTTGAACATGTGGCAGTGGCGAGCAGCCGTCCGTCGGGCGAGTACTTGACCGCTGCGAGAGTGTAGCCGTGCTTCAAGGGGCCGAGCAGTCGCTCACCAGTCGAAAAGGACCAGACGCAGGCAGTCGAGTCATGCGATCCGGTTGCGATTCGCGTCCCATCTGGCGACACGTCCACCGCCTCTACCGGATGGTATGGGTGGGCTTTGAACTGGCGCACTTTCGAGTGCGTCGCCGCATTCCACACCGTCACCAAACCGTTTTCCGTCCCACTTACGATCCACGATCCGTCTCGTGATGCTGCTAGACTGAGAACTTGGGCGTCTCGGGCCGCATTCATTGGCCTCCCTACTTCCTGACCGTTGTCCACTCGCCAACATCGAATCTTGCCTTCGAATCCACCTCCAACAATGTGCATCCCGTGAACCAGGAATCTGACTGAATTTATGAAACTTGAACTATCAAGTTCAATCATTTTGTGTTCCGATTCGTGAAGGTTGCTGGTAGTACTCATGGTTGAATCGACTCGACCTGGAAAGGATGGAAAGTGAGTCGAGTCAGTACCAGACTTGCGATTATCTCGCCCGAATACTCACAGTTTACAGCTGCGGTCTAACGTCTTGAAACCAGCTGTAAAAAGTTTGGATTTACTCTAAACAACGGGAAGGGCAAAAAATCGAAGGGGGATGTGTGGGAATTACTAAGCAGCACACAATCGACTCGTCGTCCGACCGAGTCTTCACGCATTGCGCCTCTCGGTTGCCCCTGCACCTTTTCTAGTCTCTGTATTCCATATCCGACGCAGCCAATTCACCCGATATGGCCTCCACGCGTCTGCATCACCTGGTGAGTACTGACTCTTCTAGGTTGCGTTTCGAGTTTTCCACGACGAGATGGATTGACATGTTCGGTAGCCTGCCTAGGATGATTGGCAGGTGGCTCTGGTGGTCCGGGTACGTGTTGTCGCCGTCCTCTTGGGTACGTGTGCCGTCTTGTTGCGCGTGAATCACTGGTGCTGACCTTCCTGCCCAGCTATTAATAATTAGCAGTCGCGTTCCAACTTATTTCGAGTCGTGGCGTGCGCTGCTCGTTGCGCCACCAATTCCGGCTCGTATTCTATCGCGTCAAATTCCGTTGTCATCGCTATGGTGGTCCCAATCACCCTCGACAACCCTCAATACCTCCAATAGGTCCAAGTGATCTCTCCGCCCTCTATCTCGACTCAACGTGTTCGTCTCGTCCATGTCGTTGTTCGTCTCGTTTTCTTGGCGTTCTTGATAGCTGTGGGAGCCGCCTGATGCAGCCGTTTTGCTGCCCAGCTCGTCTGGGGCCCTCCTAGGTGAGTTCCCCTGACTTCTTCGCTCCGAGCATTCATCAACACGTTCCAACGCGTTTCCCAGCCTCTTCAGTCGGTTCCTAGCGTCCTCGTCACGCTCTCACACTACTGGTGCGTCCGTTTTGGTTCTGGCAGGTCCGACGTTGCAGCTCGCAGATCTACGACTCTCCCCCTCGAGCTGGACGTCTGGGAGTTTGTTCGCTCGGTCCGTGGGCTTCTTGGGTGGTTTCGGTGGTGCTGGTGAGTTGTTTGGCGTGTCTGCGTGTCGTTCTTGGTGCTGACGTGCTTCTTCAGCAAATGCTTCCAGCGTGGCTCAATGCAAGCCACTGCTGGCGCTGCTCGTTGCGCCATCGTCGCCATCTTGTCTACCATCGTCTCTACATCTCTGACGCTCTGCACTATCCTCAACGGCTGCCGTTTCGTCTTCTGGCCGGTTCGTTGTGTCTGCACGGTGCTGTGGCTTACTATCCGGGCTCGTCACCTTACACTTCTTTGCACCTCCTGTAGCTCCCTATAACTACCTGACCCAGTATCTCGGCCCAATGCGGTCGTCTCGTCGTCATGGTCGTTCGTCTGATCTTCACAGACTTCAGAACGTTCCTGGCCACTCTGTACTCTGCTTGTTACGACAGTTTGACTACCTGGTCTGTCTGGCTCATGTTGAACTCTCCTCGGAAAGTGTTCTTCAACCCACTACTCCTGGACTTCTCATTCATGTTTTATATATTCCGCAGTGCCTTTGACCCCTTCCTAGCATCCTCGTCACAATATAATGCTGATCCTGTGTCGTGTTCGCAGTGAGACAGCCGATACATGCACATCCGGGTTCGCACTCGGCGTCTTCGAGCAATTCGAGCGAGCGCCACTGGCAGTCGTCATCGTCGCGCATTGATATGGATACTAGCAGTCTACCGACAGTACATAATTGCCTGTCACTACGGGCCCGGACTCTACCTACCCTCCTTCAACCAAATGCACCAGACATTCTATGGCACGACTGCGTGACCGAACCTTTTCTCTTTTTTTTTTTTCCCTTCGACCTGAAACTCAGGCAACAGAGAAGGAGCGCGTCGTGCCCTAGAATGTCAGGAACGAGACTAGATTGGTAACTTCGTTTCGTGCCGTTCCATTCTCTTGCGACATCACTTGATTGTCACGGTGGACGGTACAAATTGGCCCAATCTCCAAACCCGGCCATGATACTAGGTCTCCCCGAGAGGGAATGAATTTAAATCTAGCTGGCGCGTTGGAGCGCGCGTTATCCGGTAGTCTGAATCAACCATTTGAATCGTCTCTGCTCCCAATTCGTGAACGTTGCTGGCAGAAGAAAGGCGGAGGTGTTTCGAGCTTCTGCCAACACACAGATCCCTAATGATACACAGTCTACCTGACCGCTCGTACACAACGCACGTCGTATCCATCTCCACTCTTGACCGCCATAGCGATCGACGTCCACGGAAGTGTGAATGATGTACTTGAGCTTTCGTCCTGTACGCGAGAAAGGACACGAAGGGAAAAGATGGTTTCGTTGAGATATGTTCTCTTTATGAACGGATCCGCGTTGGAATGTGGCAGGTTCGTGAAAGAGCTCTTGTCCAGTTCTCTCTCGATTCGCTATCTTTGCACGTCTATGGACGTATATTTCAGTGAAACACGAATCGATGCACTAACGAACATACTTTGTTCATTGTCCTGCACGTGAGGCGATCCACGGGTCTCCTCAGCCTTTTCGACCTTCGTATGTCGCATGGCCAGCTCAGGGAGGATCGGCATCCGACAAAGGAATTTGTCAGATTTCGATGCATGTGAACTTGTATCGTCCTTGTAGGAAGAGTAAAGCACATCACGAACATTCTGTAGGGAGATTTGCTTGCCCCCACCGATCACGAGATCATATTTTTTTGAGATGGCCATGGACACAACGAGAGCGGGATGCTCGATGACGGGCCCAATTTGCCTTTGCGTTGTAGTGTCCCAGAATGAGACCGACGAACCGGCAGACGCTGCGATGGATCGGCAGTCGCTCGCAAGAGCTATGCACCTAGGATTGCTGTTGTTGTGAATAGGCCACCGGGAGAGCGTGGTCCCGGTGTCTATGTCGAGATAATGGATGTTCCCGTCGCGAGACAAGGCGAAGAGGTGTTTGCTATCGCTGGCCCAGGCGAGAGATTGGTTTTCGGATGAGCTGACTGGGATTGGGAAGTCGATGAGGAGGCGGCCATTCTCACTGTTATAGATACGAAGGGAAGTGCGACACCACGTCGCAGTAGCGATGAGACATCCGTCTGGTGAAAACTTGACAGCAGCCAAGGACCAGTCGTGTTTCAAGGGGCCAAGTAGCCGCTCGCCAGTAGAGAGCGACCAGACGCAGGCAGTCTTGTCATACGATCCAGTTGCAATCCTCGACGCGTCCGGAGATACGTCCACAGCACGCACCCAGTCGTCGTGCCCTGCTAGCTCGATTGCTTGCTCGTGGGTCTTCGCATTCCACACCGTCACCCGGCCACTGTTAGTCCCACCCACCACCCACTTTCCGTCTGGTGACACCGCGATGGTGCAGACGGTGGACCACGCATCTATTGGCATTCCCACCTCCTTGCCATCTTTCACGCGCCAAAACCGGATCTTCCCTTCGACGCCACCGCTCACGACATGCCTCCCGTCAACTAGGAACGCAACGGAGCGTATGCTGCCTTCACCATCGATTTCGATCGTTTTTGTCTTTCGGTGACGGTTATGTGAGAAAGGTAGGATTTTCATCCAAGTCGACTCTTTTGTTCTCGTCAGTATCATGTCTTCAATTATCCCGTACACATGCTCACCGCGCTCTGGACCTGGCCGCACCTTGGAAAACATACTCGGCTCGGTTTCAGTGTGAAAGAAGGGATGTGTGACTGTCTCACCCCTGGTACGTCACTCCAACCTGGCACGTGGTTTAAACTAATTGTTATGTAAGCACCTCAAGCGCCACTGCGCGTTTATCAACCTCCTCCTCGTCACCATAGTGGTGACCTGTTGTTGGTTATCGGTGCAGAAAATCTTACTCGAAACGAGCAGCAGCGACGCGACGAGATGCGGATGAGTAGCATAGGTTAGAACGTTCGAAAAAGCACGTTAAGGTGTATCGTACTTTAAACTAGGGGTGTTCCCGAGTGACGACTACTGTACATATCCCAACAAGTACGCCGTCAAATGTTCAAGTCATCAATATACGTCTATTGTATATCGACCGTCCGGATGGCATCTATCAATTCAGTCAGCGATTTTTCCTCGCGAACTCGAACCATGATCAAGCTATCCGTCGCAACGCGTCTGTGTTGCGCACGCGCAAGCGGTGTGAGTAATAGTGCGCCGAACGGCTGTCTGAGCCGGACGACGAGCCGCAGTGCACGCGTGACAATGTCGAACTGCGCAACGCCATGCGAGAAATCCTGGTCGAGAAGGGACTTATCCAGGGGTGGATGAGAAGTAAACTGTCCATCCCAAACGAGTCGTCCGTGGTCTTGAATTCTACATCCCCAAGTATGGGCGTCGTCGCACTATAAACATGGAGGTTGGGCTCGGAATTTGATTCTAAGAGATGGGCAAGGCCGGTGAGGGGGAAAACAATACCGGGAAGTCTCAGTCGACCAGCGACCAGCGAAAGTGCGGGGAGATCATAGAGCCGCTCATACAGAGTGATGGCCAGGGAGAGGTCGGGCAAGTCTGAACGCAACAACACAACCATGTTATCCATCTCAGGTGTTTTGATGAGTGGCGGAACATGTGCTGGGATGACTTGGTTGTAGGCAGTGAGATCCGAAGGGAGGTAGCTGTGGTGACTGCCGAAGCTCCCAGTCCAAGCGAGAAGCGTGACATTATCCGAACGTGTCAGGATATACTCGAGGAGGCGGCTGACTGCTTGATTTCCCTCACCATATATGACCGGGATTGCGACATTGAAGATACCGAACAACGAGTATGCAATATCCTCCTCGCGCGTCGCCTCGCGCATGGAAGCTAGATAGAGCTTCTCGCGTACCCTGTCTAAGCCCGGACGAAGGGTAGCTAACTCCTGTGTGGCGAAGTTCATTGCTTGTTCCATCTCGGAAAGGATGACAGGTGATTCCTTGTGGTTGAAGATGGTCAAGCCGAGATATGGCTTCCAATCTTCAGTATAGAACTGGATGATCTGAGCGGCAACATATTCCTGGTATGTCCATGCGCGAGTGTTCCAGATACTTCTCCAGAGGTCCCCGGGCTGCTGGAACTCTGACGAGACGCCGAGAAGATGGACAATCGTGAGGGATGAGCCACGATACCACCTGAACATAGCAACCAATGATTCCTGCTGCACCCCCTTGTCGAGCTGGTTTACGCAGCAGGTGTCACACCATGCCCATTTGAAGTGAAGAGAGCGCACGAGCTCAGAGAAACTTTGCAGCTTGCAGTTTAAGGGGGAAGCCGGTAGCTCGTAGATTGACATATTGTCAACCGTCTGGAATGTTGGTTCGCTGGGCTGCCACTTGTGCGAGAGCATCACGTATCGGTAAAAGTTCTCCACTTCCATTTGAATACGTGCATAGTCGAGTCGAGTAGTCATCGAAGACCGCAGTTCGTCGTAAATTGGAAGTTCCTCGAAAGCTGTTGCTTGCTGTATTTTGTCACGGAGCCGACCGGTGGTGGTGTCGATGAGCACGCGGGGCATGAGGTGGATGGTCTGTTCGATTGCCCTTCGAATTGCGGGAGTTGGGTCCACGAATTGACGGCGAGGTTCTATGATGGAGAGAATCAGTACATTTTCTGCACGACACAGGTGAAATGGCCCACCGCGAACATATGGATCAGGAGAATGCTCGAGCATTGAGAGCATTGTCTTGAATGCGCCGAATGCCTCGCTGTAATGCCCCATGCCGTGCAGTGCAGCATACTTTTTATCGTATCCCTTATAAAATGATGGATCGAACTCGATAACCTAAATATTATGAAACATTGAGGTCCGTTTGATACGACGTGATACGTAATCCATACCTTGTCAGCATCAATCAACGCCTCCTCCCACCAACCCAGAACTAGATGCGCCCTGTTTCGTTTGAGAATATCGATGAAATTTGTTGGACGGAGTGCAAGTGCGGTGGAGTAGTGTTTGACGGCTGCATCATGGTTCTTCGAGACCATCAAAGTATCTCCCTGCTTTTCCAGCTTCTCAACACAACGTCCTCGAAATTCTGGGGAAGATGATTGAATAAGATCCAGCTATGTCGCTATTACATTCACCCACCGAGTTCCCATTGTGCGCGCTCATCGTGGGTACTGGTGTCGTCTGGTAGCTCGCCCTGCATCTGTTGGAAACACTCAATTGCCTGTGTGACGCGACCACCCCCTTCGAGAACGTCACAGATGACCCGGTAGATGATAAATCTTGGAAGCTTAAACTAGACCAAAAAAGAATCGATATCCAGATTGAAAATATGATGTAAAATGTACCCTGACAGCGGCTCTCAATGCTTCGCTCGCGGAGCCACGAATCAGCCCCGTGGTCGCCCACTTTATTAATATCGTGTTTAAGGGGGTGAGCGACAAAGCGGTAGAGTAGGCCGCAATCGCTTCGCCTTGATTTTCAGTGATCAATGCCTCGTCACCAATTCTTTCAAGCATAGCGACGCATCGGTTCGTAAACTCTGATGGTAGGGACTGAATACCATATCTTATGCACTCGGTAAAAACTCACCGGCAAGCCAGTCTATAATCATTTTGTTGGTTTTGAGATCCTTGCTGACGCTATTTGCAATCTTGATAAGACATTCTGCAGCATCATGTATGCGGCCTTTGGAATACAGGGCTTCGCATTGGTGCTTCTGCTCGTGTACATGAATGATCCGGAAGAGACTGTCCGTATTGTTTTGGGAGTCGCCAAGTCGGACGCGGAGTTCCTGGTTAATTTGTTCGAGATTTTTGATTTTCATGTCTAGCAGACGTGGATCTCAATGAGTCAGTCAGGGTGGCAATGGACGTACTTGAGCTTTTGTCTCGTGTACAAAGATCGGAACGAAGGGAGTTTATGGTTTCGTTGAAGCTATTCTTTTCCTGATCGGCTGCGCGTTGGAATATGGCAAGCTGGTTACGGAGCTCTTGAGCAGTTTTCGCTATACATATAATATTCATTCGACAAAGATGGTTAAAAGAAATACGCGAGTCGGAGTGACAGCTGACGCACCGGAATTCGTTGCCTGCGCATGAAGGTCTGCACGTAATGAACTGATGGTTTCGTTCAAACTATCCTTGTGCTGGTCTGCTGCGTGCTTGGATTCGGAAAGCTCGTTGCGGAGATCCTGGACGGTTCTTTCGAGATGCGCAATTTTGGAGTCTAATGGAGTGAATATAAATTAAACATGGATCAGAGCAGGAATGTGCGTACTTGAATTCTCCTCCTGTGCGCGCAGCGACTTGTTGGTTTCCTCGAGAGTCACTTTTTCCATCTTCATGCATAACAATTCTCGCTCGCGAAATATCTGCAGAAATTGTTTAGGAAGCCATCTCACACAGCGCACCTTTAATGATAGTGCACTTACGTCTTCATAGTAGGAGGAAGGAATCACATCATAGATATTCCGCAGGGTGATTGTTTTGCCTCCACCGATTGCGATGTCGCAGGTTGTTGAGATGGCCATGGACACAATGAGAGCTGTATGTTGGATGACAGAGCCGATTTTCCTTTGTGTCTTAGTATCCCAGAACGAGATAGAGGAGTCTCCGGAAGCGGCGACGAACGCGTCGTTGCTTGCGAGGACAATACACGTGGGGTGATTGCTACTGTGGATTGGCCATTTGGAGAGCTTCGTCCCGGTGGACGCGTCGAGACAAGTGATATTGCCGTCGCGAGATAAGACAAAGAGCTGCTTGCTATTACTGGCCCAGGCGAGGGACTGATTCTCTGACGAGCTGACTCTGATTGGAGAGTTAGCGAGGAGGCCGCCATCTTGACTGTCGTATATCCGGACGGAGTCGCGCCACCAAGTAGCAGTGGCAATGAGGCATCCGTCGGGCGAAAACTTGACTGTGGCCACCCATTCGTCGTGTTGCAGAGGGCGGAGGAGTCGCTCGGCAGTCGAGAGCGACCAGACACAAACAGTCTTGTCATCCGATCCGCTCGCGATTCTCGTCGCATCTGGAGACACGTCCACCGCACGTACCCAATCGCTGTGTCCTTTGAACTCGGTCACTTTTTCGTGGCTATCCGCTTCCCAAACCGCCACCTCGCCGCTGGTCGTCCCACTCACGACCCACTTTCCATCTCGCGACACTGCGACACAACGAACAGTCCCCCCCGCATCCTTTGGCGTCCCCACTTCCGTCCCATCTTCCACTCGCCATCGACGAATCTTGCCTCCGTTGCCACCGCTCACGATGTATCTCCCCTCGACATGGCACGCGATTGCCCACACGTCGTCTCGACCATCGATTTCGATCGATTTCGCTTCCGTTTGGTGAACGTGACTGGGGGAGGGACTGTTTTCACTTGGCTCTTCGGTCCTTGTCAGTCTTGCACTCTCAACTCCCTCATACAACAACTCACCATTCCTTGACCGGTGACTTGTGCCCGAAAACATCCTCGACCAGGTATTGGAGCGATGGAAAGAAGGAGTGGTGGGACCCAAAATGTCGTCGGTATCCACGTTACCCCCCATCATCTTGCATCAGTTCGCACACTCTAAATCATCCCACCCCAACGAATGGATGGCGACACTTGAGAACGTTCGAAGAGCAGCACAGCCGCTATCCGCATGCCAAATTGGCATACGACTTGATCAGGTACACATGAACCATTTGAAGACGGTTTGACTGTGGCAATGAAAGGTTGGACCTAGCAATCAGTACCCTTGAAGGCATGAACATGGGCAGATATCATCTCACGATGAAGTCCGAAAGTTGCATCGGTGGGTAAAGTCGAGCGGGATTTGGCGGTGCGTGGGTAAACTTATGCTCACTCGTTTCGCGCTTGTCCATGTGATGGCCCGCTCGAACAATAATCCAAATGGAACTGCCTTAAACATCAGCATCTGCACATATGTGTATATGGTGTATGCGCTCGTCACTCACTTGTCTTCCTTGTCGCAGTACCGGCGTGCTATCATACTATGAGACTCCAAAAGATGACTGACTTGACTTCGTGCCAGTAAATCCACCAGCCTTGCGGTCACTGCGAAATGGTGATTCGGTGAGATGGCCGGTGAGAACTTGACTCGGAAGAGGACCACGTCCACGGTTTGTGTCTCATAGGATCCCAAAAAGAAGTTGCTCGAGTAGGCGAGAAATCATCGCACGAGCCCGATGGGTGTATATTCAGTAGAGTCAAACGCCGGTGCGTCGCGTCCACTACATACGTATGTCAGCACTTCAGTGGCCAGCACGACACGGTACGCTGACGGCTATATATGTCTCCAAGGAGAGCGTCACCTTTTAAGACTAAGGGCTTTACCTTGCATGATCAAAGATTCGTGCGTCGTTTTCCGTTCATCTGGATATGGATAGGCCGCCTATCCATATCTCCATCGTCTGACGTTCCACGGCACCCCAGGAGCGGGTGGCTAACTTGCCATAGCTCATGGACGCTATCAGGCTCAAGTATGGCTTCGAGCACGCAAACCAAAAATGAGCTACCACTTCAACCCTTTTCACGGATGAGGTACGTCTCTTTCGGTTCCTCCTCGCACGACCCCTTTCGTATCACACCTCACAGAACGAAGACTTCAGCCATTCCGCTGTCGTCCGTACAGGAACACCGTATGTATACTCGCTCCACCATCAACTTTTTGACAGCCTTTACATATTCAACTCGATCCTCGATTCCGGCAAGTCATCGCTTCGGTTCGTCAAATTCTCATCCAGCCTCAGGTTCTTCCATCACCTATCATCATACACCAATTTTGATCTTCCATATTGGTAGGGGAACTCGCCCCGGGCTTGCTTGATCCAACGATCATTGCCCGTTGGGATATCGATCCGAGTCGATTCAGCCTCAGGGATCTCGTTCCAAGCTCTGTAAGAAGGAAGCAAAAGGGAACGAACTGAAAGCAAGGCAAAAAAACGCACGTCGAGATGGTGTATGTCTCTCTGTTCTCTGTGCAGACAGGCTCGCCAGGGATGTTAAACGCAATGGCATTCGGCGAAAGGTAAGGTGGCGGCGACAAGATTTTTCAGTGACATCATCATAAGGTGGATGTGTGCGTGTTGGTGTCAACGTTGAGTATGACGTGCTGACGAAGGTCGACGATTATTGCGATCTCGACGAAACGAGATAAGATCCGAGGTCTACGCTGGGACTGATAGCAGGCAGAGAATGCACTGAAACGGAAACTTTTGGATGACTACTCGAAAGACTACTTGGCCTGGTCGCAGGCAGCACCATGAACCAAAGTACGTTTTGCGGCCGCTCTTCTCCACTCTCGTTACATCAGCCACACAACAAAATAATGCAGAACAAGGATTATGCTATGAAATCACCCCTCGAATGTCACCAAGGTGAAATATAACGACCCGTTACGAAGGCCTAATATATGGAACGCTTGAATTGTATCAGGCGCACGTACCTAAGGGAGGAATGGACTCGGAGGGAGGAGAATGATGGACCTGATGGCAACGTTACACGCAATGAAACCACGATGCTAAACGATGTTTAAACTACCAATGTAACCACTCGAACGTCGTTGGGTGTAATAATACATCGCCAAGGGTAGGAAGTCATCAATCTGCTACTGTATGTCGACCGTACGGGTGCCGTCCATCAACTCGCTCAACGATGTCTCCTCGCGAACTCGAACCATGATCAAACTATCGGTCGCAATCCGTTTGTATTGCGCGCGCGCCATCGGAGCAAGCAACAGTGCACCAAACGGCTGTCTGAGACGAACGATGAGCCGCAGTGCGCGCGTGGCAAGATCGAACTGGGCCGTGCCGAATGAAAAGTCCCGATCGAGAAGAGGACTGATCCAGGGATGCATTAGGAGTAGACCTTCCATCCCAGACAAGTCGGCTGTGGTTTTGATCTCTACATCCCCAATCATAGGTGTCGTCGCGTGATAAACAAGGACGTTGGACTCCGGATCAGATTCTGCGAGAGGGGCAAGGTCGGTGAGGGGAAAAGCAATACCAGGAAGTCTTAATCGACCCGCGACGAGAGACAGTGGGGGGAGATCGTAGAGTCGATCGTAGAGCGCTACCGTCAAGGAGAGGTCTGAGATGGATGAATGCAATGCCGTGATCATTCCATCCATCGCAGCTGTCTCAATGAATGGTTGAACGTGCGGTGGCATGATTTGGTTGTAGACAGTGAGATCGGCGGGGAGGTAGCTGTGGTGACTACCCGAACGCCCAGTCCAAGCAAGAAGCGTGACGTCATCCGAACGTGTCAGGATATGCTCCAACAGACGACCAACCGCCTGGTTGCCCTCACCATACATGACCGGGAGTGCAACGTTGAAGATACCGAATAGCGAATACGCCATATCTTCGTCACGTGTTGTTTGCCGCGCAGAAGCCAGGTAAAGCTTCTCACGTGCTCTGTCTAGGCCCGGTTGAAGCGTAGCCAGCTCCTTTGTAGCGAAGTTCATTGCCTGTTCCATTTCCGAAAGGACTGTAGGGGATTCTTTGTGGTTAAGGACGTTCAAGCCAAGGTATGGCTTCCAGTCCTCGGTGTAAAATTGGACAACCTCGGAAGCAACGTATTCTTGGTATGTCCACCCGCGAGTATTCCAGACGCTCCTCCACAGACAACCAATCTCTTGCGACTCCGACAGGACACCGAGAAGGTGGACAATCGTCAGAGACGATCCACGGTACCACCTGAACATTGCGACGAGCGACTCCTGCTGGACCCCCTTGTCGAGTTGATTGACACAACATGTGTCGCTCCATGCCCACTTGAACCGAAGACTGACTACGAGCTTGCAGAAATTTCGCAGCTTATCAAAAGCTGGAGATGGCGGCAGCTTGTAGATTGAGTTATCCTCGACTTGCTGGAATGACGGTTCACCGGGCTGCCATCTGTGCGACAGCATTACATAACGGTAGAACTCCTCCACTTCTCTCTGGATACGTGAATAGTCAAGCCCTGTGGTCATTGAAGACCGCAGCTCATCATAGATCGGCAGCTCCTCGAAGGCTGCTGCTTGCCGTGTTTTGTCATAGAGATGACCGGTAACCGTATCAATGAGTACACGTGGCAAGTTGCGGATGTTCTCCTCGACCGCCTTTTGAATCGCAGAAGTCGCGTCAACGTACTGATGACGAAGCTCTGTTCACAACCAATCAACACTCTGCTGTGGGTCAAATGTTGAGGATGATTTACCGCGAATTTTAGGATTGGGAGATCGCTCGAGTTTTGAGAACATCATCCTGAATGCCTCGAATGCTTCACTATAACGACCCATGCCGTGTAGTGCAGCATGCTTCCCCTCATACCCTCTATGAGACGATGGGTCGAGCTTGGTGAGCTGGTAGTATGAATCAGCGAGGTACGTATAATGTGACATGAAACACAATCCATGCCTCATTGCTACGCTTCAGCAGGATATCGTCGAGGTTCGTCGGGTCGAGTGACAGTGCGTTCGAGTAGTATCCGACGGCCTCTTCATGCTTCTGTGAGTCCCTCGCGGTGTCGCCCAGCTTCTCTAGTTTCTCCACACAACGTCCTCGAAAATCTGAGCGAGAGATTTGAGTCAGCCCTGCCTACGTCGCTGTTGCAATCACCCACCGAGTTCCCATTGCGCTCGCTCATCGCAGGTACCCGTCTCGTCTAGTAGCTCGTTCTGCATCTGTCGGAAACATTCGATCGCCTCCGTGTGGCGACCAACCCCTTCCAGAACATCGCAAATGACACGGTAAACGACGAGTCTCGGAACCTTAAACTGAACCGAAGGAATGTCACTACCCACGTCTGAGCTATCATGGAAAGCATACCAAGTTGGCGGCGGCACTCAATGTTTCGCGCGCTGATCCGCGAATCAACATCATGCCCGCCCACTTCATCATTATAGTATTCGGAATTGGGGGACCGAGCGACAACGCGGCAGAGTAAGCTGTAACCGCTTCGTCTCGTTTCTCGGCGTTCGATGCCTCATCCCCAATCCTTTCCAGCGTTGCGACACAGCGATGGGTAAATTCTGATAGCAGACACTAAATACTCTGTCTAGTCCGAGACGGCGAAACTCACCAACGAGCCAGTCGGTGATGAACCTGGTCGCTCTCACATCTTCACTTACGATATTTGCAATCTCCCGAAGTGACTTTGCAACCTCATATATGCAACCTTGAGCATAAAAGGATTCACACTGATGCTTGTGTTCGAGTGCACGGATGAGACTATCGGCTGTGCGTTGGGCATCGGCAAGTTGAGCGCGGAGTTCCTGGTTGTCTTGTTCGAGACGAGCGATTTTGGTGTCTAACAGACATGGATGTCAGTGAAGCATGAGTCAAGGTGGGGATGAACGCACTTGAGCTCTCGTCCAGTACACGAAGGGTGTCAATAGTTTTGTTAAGGCTATCCTTTTGCTGATTGATTGTACACTGAGACATGGCAAGTTGGTTACGAAGGTGCTGAACGGTTTCCTCGAGATTTTCAATTTGTGCATCTGGTGGACACAAATAACAGAGATAGGTGAGAAAACAACCAGCCAGGCTGACCACGAACGCACTCGAGCCTGTTTCCTGTGTATGGAGGTCTGCACGCAGTGACCTGACGGTCCCGTTTAGGCTATCCATTTGCTCGTCGGCTGCGCGCTGAGAATTGGCAAGCTGGCCACGGAGTTCCTGGTTGGTCTTTTCGAGCTGCGCGATGCTGCTATCTAATAGACGTGAATCCCAACGCAATATGAATCAGGGCGGCGTTGGACATACCCGAGCTCTCTTCCTGTGCGCGTAGGGACTGGATGAGGTTATCCCTCTCCTGATGTGCTTGTTGTTGATATTCGGAGAGCTGGACACGCAGCTCTTGGACGGTTTTCTCGAGTTTCGCTATGTCCTGTATATGAAGGATAGCAGTTTACGATTAAATAAAAATCCATCTGATCAACCAAAATTACGTTGTAAGTGCACTTACACAGTCGAAGCAGGATGAGGGAATCATATCCCGGATATTGCGAAGGGAGATTGTCTTGTTTCCGCCGGTCACAAGGTCGTAATTTTCCGATATAGCCATAGACGAGACCTTATGAGTGTGCTCGATGACAGACCCGATTCGCTCTTCCGTAGTAGTATTCCAAAACGAGACCGATGGACCAGCGGAGGCTGCGATGAACGTGCCGTTATTTGCCAGGGCGATGCACCCAGCATCCTCAGCACTGTGAATCGGCCATTTCGAGAGTGTCGTCCCGGCGGAGACATCGAGACAGTGGATGTTGCCCTCGCGAGACAAGGCAAAGAGTTGCTTGCTATCGCTCGCCCAGGCAAGGGAATTGTTCGAAGTTGAGTTGACCTTGATAGGGATGTTGACGAGGAGGCAGCCGCTCCAACTGTCATAGACCCGAACAGAGTCACGATACCGTGTGGCAGTGGCGATGAGACATCCGTCGGGTGAGAATTTCGCAGCGACTACCCAGTAGTCTTGTCGCAAGGGGCCAAGGAGTCGCTCGCCAGTCGAGAGCGACCAGACACAGGCAGTCTCGTCGTCCGACCCGGTCGCAATTTTTGTGGCGTCTGGTGAGATGTCGACTGCGCGCACGAAATTGTTGTGTCCTTTGAAGCTGGTCACTTTTTCGTGGGTCTCCGCATTCCACACTATCACCTCGCCATTCCATGTCCCACACACGATCCACTTTCCATCTTGCGACACTGCAATGCTGAGAACACCACTCCCCGCATCCATTGGCGCCCCCACCTCCCTGCCGTTTTCCAACCGCCAACGTCGTATCTTCCCTTCCTGGCCGCTGCTCACGACATGCTTTCCATCAATGAGGCAGGCAACCGACCATGTGTGATTTCGACCACCGATTGCGATTTGTTTTTCTCCCTTTCGGTGAATGATACTGGAGGAGGAACTGTTCCCATATGACCCTTGGGTGCCCTTCAGCATCGCCCTTTCGATTGTCCCGCCCAGTGCTCACCATTCTTTGGCCACAGACGTACGTTAGAAAACATACTTGGCTAGGTATCGGATCGATGGAAAGAAGGATGCGCGGCCATTCATCCCCGGTATGCCACCAGGTCCCCTGCCATATACGTGTCTCTTTATCGAACCGATTCACACATCCAGGGCCGCCTTGCGGCTGGGCGCTTGCTCTGAAATGTACCCTTGACCCGGCTTGTTGTCTTCCCCCGTGTTTAGTTTTCACCTGGGGCGCTCCAATGATGACGCCCAAACCAATACTCACCGGGCTGGGGCAGGATTTTCACCCTCGGAGGCACCGATACGAGTTCGCATATTGGAATCATCGAGTTCATCAACACGCCAAGTGATACTACCCCTCCAGTTGGCTACAGCAGGTCCAAAATTGGGCTGTTCCAACGAATCTATATTCGACCTACAATCATTTTGCTCTTGTTTAGCCGTGACGCGCCAGTCCAGGGCAACATATACTCCGTTTCGAGCAACAAAGGTCTCACCGCTATCGACATTGGTACGTCCCTCATTGGCGTACTATCTGACATTACTAAGGAAATCTCGTCGAGTGTGCCTGATTCCATCGCATTGGGTGGCGAATACGACGGCATGTACGCATTCCGTAGGTGTCTGCACTTCTTTGCAGCGTCCCGCGTCACTCACGGAATTCTTTTCGATGCATCCCATGTAGGACTTGCGTCTCCGTCTCTTTCGGCGGTACCGTCTGGGCTATCAGCCCCACTGAGATGAACCTTGGTTCGGTCGCTGGATATGACGAGCGCCATTTTCGACACTGGTAACAGTCCACTCGGCCCAACCATCCTGCACCGTCGGACACCTTCCTCAAGAATGTGTATATTATGTTTCAAACGAATCTGCCAGCCGTCGGCTTTGCCCAACTCCCAAGCGAAATGAGCTGCCTGAGTTAGTTTTCTTCATGTTCGCGTTCTTTCACTGGACTAGCTATTGACCTATCTGCCGCGCAGAATGAATGGCTTGGAGGTAGATTTGAATCATTCGACCGCCACCGCCCGTGTTCCGCTCGTTAATTTTGGTGTTTGGTTTAATATCCTCCGCTCATTTGATAAATAAAAGTATCCCTCGTGCCTCGACAGATCAGTCTAGAACTTTGCTTACATCCAATCGACTTGAACGTGGCCGCGTCCTCGAAGGGTGGCGGGGGTGTGATGTTGCCGGTCGGTTGAATATGGAATACGGTGATACGGCCCAGGGTGGTGAGGCAGAGTATTGTCGAAAACAGCTGGGTGCTATCGAAGACGAGATCCAGATCCAGTCGATGACCTCGTGACGAGGGGACTGGTACCCGATGGTATGTCATCTTATATCTCACGTTCAAGAATGGTGACAGTGGAGTGAAGGGGCATGTGAACCCGTTCCTCTGATGGCTATTCGAATCAGGATGAGATCTCCCAAGCCCCTGAATGGTCGGATAAGAGGATGGCGAAGCGGAGCAAATGAAGTCGAGGCAAACTAGAAATAGAAGGCGGGAGACGAGGCTAGACGGCCTGCGGTCCTTGGTGCAGACCTGTTTACTACCTCTCAGACAAGGGAGGACAAATGGGACTTGTTCTCAGCAACGATGTCGAGTAGGATGCAGCCAAAGCCGGCCACGGTGGCAGTCGACAGTCACAGCTGAAGAGTTCGCCGTATGCTGCCTTCACTGTCGATTTCGATCGCATTTCTCTTTCGGTGATGGTTATGTGAGAAAGGTCGGATTTTCATCCAAGTCGACTCTTGTTCTCGTCAGTATCATGTCTTCGATTATCCCTCACACATACTCACCGCGCTCTCGACCTGGCCGCACCTTGGAAAACATACTCGGCTCGGTTTCAGTGCGAAAGAAAGGACCCGTTACGTAGGCCTAATATATGGAACGCTTGAATTGTATCAGGCGCACGTACCTAAGGGAGGAATGGACTCGGAGGGAGGAGAATGATGGACCTGATGGCAACGTTACACGCAATGAAACCACGATGCTGAACGATGTTTAAACTACCAATGTAACCACTCGAACGTCGTTGGGTGTAATAATACATCGCCAAGGGTAAGAAGTCATCAATCTGCTACTGTATGTCAACCGTACGGATGCCGTCCATCAACTCGCTCAACGATGTCTCCTCGCGAACTCGAACCATGATCAAACTATTCGTCGCAACCCGTCTGTATTGCGCGCGCGCCATCGGAGCAAGCAACAGTGCACCAAACGGCTGTCTGAGACGAACGATGAGCCGCAGTGCGCGCGTGGCAAGATCGAACTGGGCCGTGCCAAATGAAAAGTCCCGATCGAGAAGGGGACTGATCCAGGGATGCATTAGGAGTAGACCTTCCATCCCAGACAAGTCTGCTGTGGTTATAATCTCTACGCCCCCGATCATGGGTGTCATCGCATGATAAACTGGAACGTTGGACTCAGATTCCGCGAGAGGGGTGAGGTCGGAGAGGGGGAAAACAATGCCAGGAAGTCTTAGTCGACCAGCGACCAGCGATATTGGCGGGAGATCGTAGAGTCGATCGTAGAGCGCTACGGCCAGGGAGAGGTCCGAGGCGGACGAATGCAATGCTGTGATCATGCAATCCATCTCAGCTGTCTCGATAAATGGTGGAACGTGCGGTGGCATGATTTGGTTGTAGACGGTGAGATCAGCAGGGAGGTAGCTGTGGTGACTACCTGGTCGCCCAGTCCAAGCAAGAAGCGTGACATCATCCGAACGTGTCAGGATATGCTCCAACAGACGACCAACTGCCTGGTTGCCCGCGCCATATATCACCGGGAGAGCGACATTGAAGATACCGAATAGCGAATACGCCACGTCTTCCTCACGTGTTGTTTGCCGCGCAGAAGCCAGGTAAAGCTTCTCACGTGCCCTGTCTAGGCCCGGTTGAAGCATAGCCAGCTCCTTTGTAGCGAAGTTCATTGCCTGTTCCATTTCCGAAAGGACTGCAGGGGATTCTTTGTGGTTAAGGACGTTCAAGCCAAGGTATGGCTTCCAGTCCTCGGTGTAAAATTGGACGACCTCGGAAGCAATGTATTCTTGATATGTCCACCCGCGAGTATTCCAGATGCTCCTCCACAAACAACCAATCTCTTGCGACTCCGACAGGACACCGAAAAGGTGGACAATCGTCAGAGACGATCCACGGTACCACCTGAACATTGCGACGAGCGATTCTTGCTGGACCCCCTTGTCGAGTTGATTGACACAACACGTGTCGCTCCATGCCCACTTGAAACGAAGACTGACTACGAGCTTGCAGAAATTTCGCAGCTTGTCAAAGGCTGGAGACGGCGGTAGCTTGTAGATTGAGTTATTCTCTACTTGCTGGAATGTCGGTTCACCGGGCTGCCATCTGTGCGACAGCATTACATAACGGTAGAACTCTTTCACCTCTCTCTGGATACGTGAATAGTCAAGCCCTGTGGTCATTGAAGACCGCAGCTCATCATAGATCGGCAGCTCCTCGAAGGCTGCCGCTTGCCGTGTTTTGTCATAGAGATGACCGGTAACTGTATCAATGAGTACGCGGGGCAAGTAGCGGATGGTCTCCTCGACCGCCTCTTGAACTGCAGAAGTCACGTCGATGTACTGATGACGAAGCTCTGTTCACAACCAATCAACACTTTCCTCTGGGTCAAACGTTGAGGATGGTTTACCGCGAATTTTAGGATCGGGAGATTGTTCGAGTTTTGAGCACATGGTCCTGAATGCCTCGAATGCATCACTGTAACGCCCCACGCTGTGTAATGCAGCATGCTTTCCCTCGTACCCTTTATGGGACGATGGGTCGAGCTCGATGAGCTGATAGTATGAGATCAGCGGGGTATGTATGATGTGATATGAAACACAATTCTTGCCTCATTGCTGCGCTTCAGAAGAATATCGCTGAAGTTCGCCGAGTCGAGTGACAGTGCGTTCGAGTAGTATCCAATGGCCTCGTCATGCTTCTGTGAGTCCCTCGCAGTGTCGCCCAGCTTCTCTAGTTTCTCGACGCAACGTCCTCGAAAATCTGAGCGAGAGGTTTGAGTCAGCCCTGCATACGTCGCTGTTGCAATCACCCACCGAGTTCCCATTGCGCTCGCTCATCGCGGGTGCTCCTGTCGTCTGGTAGCTCGTCCTGCATCTGTCGGAAACACTGGATCGCCTCCGTGTAGCGACCAAGCCCTTCCAGAATATCGCAAATGATGCGGTAAACGATGAGTCCCGGAACCTTGAACTAAACCGAAAGAATGTCACCATCCATCCGCGTCTGAGCTATCACGAAAAGCATACCTTGGCGGCGGCACTCAATGCTTCGTGTGCTGGGCCACGAATCAATACCATGTTGGCCCACTTCATCATTACAGTGTTCGAAGTTGGGGGACCGAACGACAATGCAGTAGAGTAAGCTGTGACTGCTTCGTCCAGTTTCTCGGCGTCCGATGCTTCATCTCCAATCCTTTCGAGCGTTGCGACACATCGATGTGTAAATTCTGATAGCAGACATTAAATACATTATCTAGTCCCGGACGGCGAAACTCACCAACGAGCCAGTCGACGATGAACCTGTTCGTTCCCACATCTTCACTTACGACATCCGCAATCTCCCGAAGCGACTTTGCAACCTCATATATGCGACCTTGAGCATAAAGGGATTCACATTGATGCTTCTGTTCGGGTATACGAACAAGATTATTGGCTTTGCGTTGAGCGTTGGTAAGTTGGGCGCGGAGTTCTTGGTTGGCTTGTTCGAGATGAGCGATTTTGATGTCTAACAGACATGGATGTCAGTGAAGCATGAGTCAAGGTGGCGATGAACGCACCTGAGCTTTCGTCCCGCGCACGAAGGGAGTCGATGATTTTGTTAAGGCTTTCCTTTTGCTGATTGGTTGTACGCTGAGACATAGCAAGCTGGTTACGAAGGTGCTGAACGGTTTCCTCGAGATTTCCAATTTGTGCGTCTGATGAACATGAATAACAGAGATAGGTGAGAGAACAACCAGCCAGGGCGGCGATGAACATACTTCGCGTATGAAGGTCTGAACGGAGCGACCTAGTGGTCTCGTTCAGGCTATCCTTTTGCTCGTCGGCTGCGCGTTGAGACTCGGCGAGCTGGTTACGTAGGGACTGGATGAGGTTATCCCTCTCCTGATGGGCCTGTTGCTGAGATTCGGAGAGCTGGACACGCAGCTCTCCGACAGGTTTCTCGAGTTTCGTTATGTCCTGTATATGAGGGATAATAATTTACGATTAAGTAGAAATCCATCTGACGAACCAAAGTTTCGTCGGAATTGCACTTACATTGTCGAGGTAGGTTAAAGGAAGCATATCGCACACATTGTGAAGGGAAATCGACTTGTCTCCACCGGTCACAAGGCCATGATTCTCAGATGTAGCCATAGACCATACCTTATGAGTGTGCTTGATGACAGGCCCGATTCGCTCTTGTGTCGTAGGATCCCAGAACGAGACCGATACACCAGCGGAGGTTGCAATGAACGTGTCGTTACTTGCGAGAGCGATGCATTGAGCATCCTCAGTGCCATGAATGCGCCATTTCCAGAGCACCGTCCTGGTGGAGACGTTGAGACAATGGATGTTGCCGTCGCGGGACAAGACAAAGAGTTGTTTGCAATCGCTCGCCCAGGCAAGGGAGTTGTTCGAATCTGAGCTGACCTTGATAGGGACGTTGAGGGTGAGACGGCCGTTCCGACTGTCATAGACCCGAACAGATTTGAACGTGGCAGTAGCAATGAGACATCCGTCGGGTGAAAATTTTGCAGCGACTACCCAATTGTTGTGTTGCCATGGGCCGAGCAGTCGCTTGCCAGTTGAGAATGACCAGATACAGGCAGTCTCGTCACCCGCTCCGGTCGCGATTCCCGTCGCGTCTGGTGAGACGTCGACTGCGCGCACCGACCCGTTGTGTCCTTTGAAGCTGGTCACTTTTTCGTGGGTCTCCGCATTCCACACTATCACCTCGCCATTCCATGTCCCACACACGATCCACTTTCCATCTCGCGACACCGTAATGTCGCAAACACCACTCCCCGTATGCATTGGCGGCTCCACTTCCATACCGTCTTCCATCCGCCAACATCGTATCTTCCCTTCCTCGCCACTGCTCACGACGTGCTTCCCATCAACGAGGAACGCGACTGAATATATGGAATTCCGACCATTGATTACGATTGGTTTTTTTCGGTGAACGATGCTGGGGGAGGAACTGTTTCCATGTGACCCTTGGGTGCTCTTTAGCGTCGTCCTTTCGATTGTCCCGTCCCAGTGCTCACCGCTCTTTGACCGCAGACTTCCGTTGGAAAACATACTTGGCTGGGTATCAGATCGATGGAAAGAAGAATGCGTGGTCATTTATTCCCAGTACGCCATTAGTCGCCTGCCCTACACGTGTCTCGTTATCGAATCGATTCACACACCCAGGACCTCTTCGCGTCTGGGCGCTTGCTCTGAAATGTACCCTTGACCCGGCTTGCTGGTTTTTTGTTCGCCTTAATTACCTCTTTTCACCATCGTATCCAGTTGTCGCCGCAGCCGTCACGACTGGCCTCATCAGTGATGACTTATCAGGCACCATGAATCTTGGATTGAGACGCTCTCTACGCTCAAAGCCGCGCCGTTCTTGTCTCTGTTGAACCGGAACAAGTTGTCTTCCCCTGTGTTGAGTTTTTTACTTGGGGCGCTCCGATGATGAGACCCAAACCAATACTCACCGGGGCAGGATTTCCACCCTTGGAGGCACCGGCGATACGAGTTTGCATACCGGGAACATCGAGTTCATCAACACGCCAAGTGGTACTACCCTCCCGTTGGTTACAGCAGGTCCAAAGTGAGCTCTTCCGATGGATCCATATTCGACCTATAATCATTTTGCTCTTGTTTAGCCGTGACGCGCCAGTCCAGGGCAACACATTCTCCATTTCAAGCTACAAAGGTCTCGCCGCTATTGACATTGGTACGTCCCTCGTTGGCATACCATCTGATATCACCGAGGAAATCTGGTCGAGTGTGCCTGGGTTCCGTCCCAATGCAGGTGGCGAATACGACGGCATGTACGCATTCCGTAGGCGTCCGCACTTATTTGCAGCGTCCCACGTCACCCACGGAATTCTTTTCACCACGTAGCACTTCCATCTCCGTCTCTTTCGGCGGTACCGACCGGGCTATCAGCCCCACTGAGATGAACGTTGAACCCTGGGTCGGTCGCTGGATATGACGAGCGCCATTTTCGACGCTGGTGGCAATCCACTCAGCTCATCCTGGATCGTCGGGCACCTTCCTCAAGAACGTGTACTGTGGTCCAAACGAACTCGCCAGCCGTCAGCTTTGCCCAACTCGCAAGCGGAATGAGCTTCCCCGAGTCTGTTTTCTTCATGTTCGCGTCCTTTCACTGGACTAGTTACTGATTTATCTGCCGCGCAGAATGAATGGCTTGGAGGTAGATTCGAAGGGTTTGACTGCTATTGCCCCGTGTTCTGCTCGTTAGTCTTGGTCTTTGGTTTAATTATCCCCCGCTCGTTTGATAAATAAAAAGCATCCCCCGTGCCTTGACAGATGAGTTTGGAACTTTGCTCATCGGCTTGAATGTGGCTGCGTCCTCGAAGGGTGGCGCGGTGAGTGTGACGTTGCCGGTCAGTTGAATATGGAGTACGGTGGTATGGCCCAGGGTAGGAAGGCAGAGTATTGTCGAAAACAGGTACTATCGAAGACGAGATCCAGATCCAGTCGACGACCCCGCTTCGAGGGGACTGGTACCCGATTGTATGTCATCTGATATCTCGTATTCAAGAATGGTGACAGTGGAGTGAAGGGGCATGTGAACCCGTTCCTCTGATGGCTATTCGAATCAGAGGTGAGATCTCCCAGGCCCCTGAATGGTCGGATAAGAGGATGGCGAAGCGAAGCAAATGAAGTCGAGGCAAACTATGTAGACGAATGCGAGGCGGGGGACGAGGCTAGACGGCCTGTGGTCCTTGGTGCGGATCTGTTTACCACCCCTCAGACAAGGGAGAACAAATGGGACTTGTTCTCAGCAACGATGTCGGGTAGGATGCAGCCAAAGCCGGCCACGGTGGCAGTCGGCAGTCACGGTTAAAGAACTCGTGTTGAAGTTGGACGACACCGCCGCAAGCCGTTGATGCCCGTTGAATGTTAGCGCAGAGCGTGGTGTAATATTTCGAACCGCCACGTCTGTCGGTGGAAACAGGAATCAGATTAGAGGGGGGGTGTTGAAGATGACGATACTCTGTGGCTAAGTATGCACGAAAATGAAACGATTTGATTGTCCATTTGGAAGATTAGCGAATTAAAAGCCAACTTCGTCTGGTAAAAAGATGTCTTGGAAGATAGCATTGCGAGGCGACGAGTCAAAGTCGAAGAAGCAGACCATGACGGCTAAAACCATGACTTGTTTTGGACGTACGCGGTACCCATGTACCGCGAAGGGAACGAGTTCGAGCTGGAGGACTCGGAGGGAAGAGAAACATAACGCGATGGAAGCATGCAGAACTAGCGGGATTAGTACTACAGTAGACTATCTCATAATGCATAGCGACAGGAGCGACAAAAGTTGATGCATTATGAGATTTATGCATTAGTAGAGTGCATTTTGGCTGGGAGAGGAGCTAGGTGTAGCTCCCCAACGCTATGCATTACGAGCAAATATGCATTACTACCTTATGCATTATGAGATAATCAACTGTAGTAGGGATTACATCCGCTAGACCGACACCAGTACAAACATCATCCAAAGCCCAAATTCATTTAACCTACCGCTACTGTATGTCGACGGTACGGATGCCACCGATCAACTCAGCCAACGACGTCTCCTCGTGAACCTGAACCATGATCAAGCAGTCCGCTGCGACACGTCTATACCGCGCGCGCGATACCGGCTCGAGCAACAGCGCGCCAAAAGGTTGCCTGAGATGCGTGACGAGCCGCAGCGCCCACGAGATATCATCGAGCACAGCAACACCATGTGCGAACTCCTGATCGAGCAGGGGACTGATCCAGGGATGGATGAGAAGGAGATCCTTCATCCCCAATAGATCTTCCTTTGTCTTGATCTCTACCTCCCCGAGCATAGACGTCGTCGCACGGTAAACACGGAAGTTCGTCTCTGAACCCGAACCTGAGGTATCATCGAGTTCGTTGATTGAAAAAATGATTCCAGGAAGACTGAGTCGACTGGCAGTAAAGGAGGGTGAAGGAAGTTTGTTGAGATGGTCATGTAATGTCACAGCGAGGGAGAGGTCGGGCAAGGATGACTGTAATGCCGTGATAATGCTGTCCATCTCTGCCGTCTCAATGGGTTGTGGGACATGCGGCGGCATGAATTTGATGTAGACCGTGAGATCAGGAGGTAGGCAACTATTGTAGCTACCTGCACACCCAGTCCAAGCGAGGATCATGACGTCGCCCGAACCTGTTAGAATATGCTCCAGGAATCGACCGACGGCGCGGTTGCCCTCGCCATATATAACCGAGATGGTAGCATTGAAGATGCCAAGTAGGGAGTACGCGATGTCCCCCACCAGCGTCGTTTGACGTACCGAAGCCAAATAGAGCTCCTCGCGCACCCTGTCGAGGCCGGGATGAAGTAAGGTAACATCATGTCCTGTTGCCTGCTGCATCTCCGATATGATGGCAGGTGACTCTTTGTGGTTGAACATTTCCAATCCAAGGTATGGTTTCCAGTCCTCGGTGTCGAACTGGACGATCTCCGCAGCGACATATTCATATTCTTGATATGTCCATGCTCGAGTGTTCCAGATGCTCCACCGGAGACTACCGGGTGTCTGCGACTGCGACGAGACACCGCGGAGGTAGACAATGGTCAGGGACAACCCGCGATACCACGTGAACATCGCGACCAATGACCCTTGCAACACCACATTGTTAACTTTATCAACACAGCAAGTGTCACTCCATGCCCACCGAAAGCCAAGAGAACACCCAAGCGAGCAGAAGGTCTGTAGCTTGACGTTCGCCAAAGACCGTTCTAGCTTGTAGACCGTGATATGCTCGATAAAGGAGAGGTTCGTCATACTCCCACTTGGGTGAGAACATCACGTATCGGTAGAACTCCTTTACTTCTCTCCAGATACGTGCGTAGTCTAGCTCCTTCGTCATTGACGACACTAGCTCACTGTAGATCTGGAGCGCCTCGAATGCTTCTGCTTGCTGTTTCTTGTCACATAGACGACCGGTGACGGTGTCGATTAGTATCCGCGGCATGTTGCGAATGGTCTGCTCGACGATGCGCCGAATTGTAGGTGTGGCGTCAACATAGGTATCAATCAGCATGTGGCGATTTGAGTGATACCGAGGAAATGGCTTACTGCGAATACGTTCGTCAGGCGACTCCTCCAATTTCGAAAGCATCATATGGAATGCTTCAACCGCCTCGGTATGGCGTTTTACCCCGTGTAGTACCGCGTGCTTCATCTCGTAGCCTCGATGACATGATGGGTCGAGCTCAATAGCCTGCATACTCGGTTATTGATACTGTCAGAAATATTGATGCACCAACGTGTACCTCGTCGACATCACTCAGCGCGTCATCCCACGAGTTCATCGAGGCCCGTGCTTTGCTCCGCTTGAGAAGAAGATCCATGCGGTCCACTGGGTCGAGCGACAGTATGGTCGAGAAGTAACTGGCCACTTCATTATAGCTCCCAGAGTCCATCGCGGCGTCGCCGAGCTTCTCTAGCTTCCCTGTACATCGCCATTGAAAACCTGTGAAGTGTTCAGATGGGGGCTTTGACAGTATTACCCATGCAACCACTCACCGAGCTCCCACTGTGCTCGCTCATCACAGGGTGTCGTGTCCATCACTAGCTCGCTCCACATCTGTTGGAAACACCCGACTGCTTCCGAGAGGCGAATGTCCCTTTCAAGAATGTCGCAGATGGTCTGATAGATGATAAATCTCGGAAGCTGAAACTGGACCGCGAGAGACTCAATGTCAAGACTCAAACTATCACGTAAAGAATACCTTGGCAGCGTCACCCAACGCTTCAGTCACTATGCCATTGATCAGTGTTATTTTCGCCCATCTGATTAGCACAATGTCCGAAATCGAGGGGCTGAGCGACAACGCAGTAGAGTGACTGTGAGCGCTTCGTCATATTTTTCGACATCCGATGCTTTGTCTCCAATCAATGCCAGCCTGGACGTGCATCGGCTCGTAAACTCTGTCGATAGATCAAGTACTCTCCTCTATTATATGTCACCGAAACTCACCAGCAAGCCAGTCCACGGGCAATCCATTGGCTCTCACGCCCTCGCTCATGTCATTCAGATCCCGAGAAGAGACTCTGCGGCATCGATGATACGGCCCTCGGCGTAGAGGGCTTCGCATTGATGCTTCCGCTCGTGGACAAGGAGGATTTGGGCGAGGCTATTGGCATTGTGTTGGGGGTCGGTGGTCGGTGAGCTCTGCGCAGAGTTGTTGGATGGTCTTTTCGAGATGCGCGATTTTGCTGTCTATGGGCGCGGATATGAACGAAGCGTAAGACAAGATGTGGAGGACGCACTCGAGCTCTTTTCCTTTTCACCCAGGGACTTGATGGTTTCGCTGAACCTATATTTCTCCTGCTTGGCTGCGCGTTGGGAGTCAGTGAGCTGGTTACGCAGTTCCTCGATGGTTTCCTCGAGATGTGCTATTTTTTCTTCTGACGGATACGAATGTCAGAAAGCCAGGATCGAGGTGCAAACGAACATACTTGGGTCGTCGTCCTGTATAAGAAGTGATTCCCCGGTCTCCTCGCAATCAGCCATTTCAATATTCGCGTGCAAGGTTTCCGGCTTGCATGGGATCTGCAATAGTCGACAAACCGGTCAGTCATTAAGAAGCTATCTCACGCATTGAACCTTTGATGCAAATGTACTTACATCGTTGCAGTAGGGTGAAGGAAGGATGTCACGGAGACTCGGAAGGGTGATCGTTCGGCCCCCACCGATCACAATGTCGTAGTTTGCCGACTCGGAGATGGCGATGGACTCGATAATCTCTGTATGCTGGATGACCGAGTGCGTTGTAGTGTCCCAGAATGATACCGAGAAGTCGCCGGAGGCTGCAACGAACGCACCGTTGCTCGCCAAGGCGATAGACGTGGGATTACGACTACTGTGAAGCTCGCGTACATCTGATTTCTTCTACAGTATTCTCTATTGCTCTCTCCCGATATGCTCTTTCGGATGTAGTAGCATGCCTGATGTCTCGACAGCCTGTCGAGACATCAGGCATGCTACTATGAGCTACTTACAGCACCTCGATTAGTTCTCGTGAGTCATCAGATTAGTACGTACGATATCTACGAAGTTGTTGCACTGGTATTCCGTGCGCAGTCTTTGGGGTCCTCCTGACTTCGTTCTTGTGGGAAAACGCCGCACTGGCATGCCACCACATCACGATCTTCTCCCAGCAGCAGCCATATCACTGCTGCAGTCGCAATGAGTTACGAGAGCCAACCACTATTCGACGCACACAACGCCAGAGTCCCCTCAACTTACCATCCAGCTGTACCTAGAGTCACTTGTACGTGACATTCCCCAACGGCCTTGTTGCGAAATCTGTTCGCAAGATTAACTCATCTCGATATTCAGCATGGGGTTGCACGTACACTAGCGCGTTAGCTGAGGTGCATGCCCGTGAGGCGTTCTACGAATCGGTGCGTCAGGGTTTCCCTCCAGAAAGCCTCCTCTGACAAGATGAAAACCAAAAGACGCCATCCTTGCGACCCCTCTCTTATAAAGAAACTGTGCAGAGCTGGTCCAGGGCACTCATCAGCAAGCACACTGCCAAGGACCCCACCGCCTTAGACAAAGCACAACGGGAGTTTGAGGAATACGAAATCGACATTGTGAATATTGTTGGTAACGTGGCTTACCACCGCATCCTTCGGGAGTATGAGCGCGTCATTGCATCACAAACATGAAGTAGTGAGCCTGTTTTTCTCGTAAAATATTACAATGACAGCTCATGCATGTACGTTAGCTCTCCCCACCAAGTTCTTCGCTTACAGCGGTGTGCAGTGGTAATGAGACTGGGGGAAAATTTGAGGCGCGGCAACGGTCAGACGAAAAAGGTAGTAGATAGTGTAGGGCTCAGTTCGCCCATTTGTATCGATCATACGACTACGATGGTCGATCGGCCGATCAGCGAAGACATGAAAGAATGCGCGCTTACCCTTTGGAACCGAGGCTGGGACGTTGAAGATATCTGCGATGTGCTGGGAGTCTCGAGAAGCAGCTGTTACCGCTGGAAGAAGATCTTTGAAGAACATGGTGAAGTCAATCGCCCACCATCATCGCTCGTTGGACGTACACGGAAGATTACTCGGGTAATTCTCAATGCAATCCACAGCACTCACCACTCCAGCCTCTCGCCCTGTCAAGAACTCGGCCACTTTTCCGCGGGTCTTCGCATTCCACACCACAACGCCACGACCCGTCGCACTCACGACCCACCTCCCATCTTGTGGCACCGCGATGTTGCAAACAGTACTTCCCGCGTTCATGATTGGCGTCTCCACTCCCCTGCCAGTGCCATCATCCACTCGCCAACGCCGAACCCGCCCCTCCTTGCCACCGTTCATGATGTTCCTCCCATCAACAAGGAACGCAACCGACCATATTTCATCTTGACCATCGATTTTAATCGATTTTGCTTCCTTTCGGCGAACAATGCGGGAGGCACTATTTTCATTCGACTCTTGGGTCGTTATCAGCATCGCACTCTCGGACGTCTCGCTGAGGCATCCCTTGGCTGCTGGCTTTTTCTCCAAAACATCCAGGCTGGCCAGGCATTCAAAAGCGACGAGAGAAAAGGATGTGCAGGCGCCTACTTTCTGTACGTCATGTCGCCTGGCCAACACGTGGCTCCGCTTCTCAAGTATCAGAGTGATAAGAGGAAGCGTTGGTGCTCATTTACTCGCGGTACGCCATCATCGCCTGGTATATACGTCCGCTCATCGACGTGGATCAGCTCGCACACCTATAATCATCTTTGGATGCTTGCCCTCACCCCAATCTGTTGCCGCCGTCGTGGTTGTGACCTGCAAGTCGTCGATGGAAAAAGACCTTCGCGAGCTAGCGGCAACTGAATGAACGACTCAACTGCAACGATGTATATGGCGCTTCGATTCACTGGTGTTTTGTAACTCACGCACGTGGCGTGCGTGATGACCTTCGATTCTCTGCGTCCACCGTCGTCTGCGGAAAAGAACAAGGTCAAACCGCGTGCAGTCAACGCAAATCGCCCAAGACGAGCGACCGTCCACCCGTTGCTGCGTAAGCAGATTTGAATACTTCATTTGTCCTCAATTCTGTCACTCTAATGTATCTTTCATGTAGATCACCTGCTCCAACGGAAGGGCACAAAATCATGCTGATAACTTCTCGTGGAATGTCCTTCCCTGAGATCCAACATCCCCTGCTTCTGACTTGGTGCTTCCACGAATGATAGCATTGATGCTTGGTCGGGCCTAAAATTATGTGTTGGTAAACCTGTCATACATCGTGCATCGATGGAAATCGACCGTCCGAAATCTCGCGAGGTTCATTCCAGACATGCATAAGAGAACCTGGGTACTGTCAATGGGGGAAGCGGGGAAAGCGAAGCGGCCGTTCTTCGTCTCGTTTCCATATGTTTGAACAAGCTGCATTTACGAGAGATCGGACTTTGCGGCCCATCAGTCATGTCAAGCTTCTCCTACATTCACCGCAATGATTCCCATGTCAAGGTATGGGCGATTACACATGGGGTTCACTGAGGACGAAAAGATAGCCCGTTGGCTAGTGATTCAAAGCATGTATGGTCTACATCAAGCGAGGGGCAACATTGAGCGAGAATTATGCGATCGTAAGACAGGGTGGGCGAGGACATCCTAGATAGAGAGCAGTGCCTTGGCAACGCCCGCTTCGGAAGTACTGGAACGCCAAAGTCGCTACCGGCCCGCCAGCTTGCTCTTCAGTACGGCCCCATCCACTGGGGACACAGCACAAACGTCTGACGATCCGAAGGGTTTTGTAATCTTGCATTGCCAGTGTGTCATGCTGACAGTGACAACGGTTCATAATGCGTTCGATTTGCAAAAGGAGGAACCCGGGAGAACGCACCGACGGACTCATCCTCAGATATGAGATATGCTGCCGAGGAGCTGCGCGTCATGGCCCATCGGCTCTTCTGCTGTCGAGGCCTATCGGTAAATTGAAAGTGTGTGACCTCGATCAAAGCTAGATCTCCATTTGGGACCTATTAATCGTCTGTCCTAGAGTGACTGATAGTATAAGACTCACTGCTGATGACGAGCCCATCGGCGTTTTAGTGTGCTGCGCTTACTAGTAACAATTAACGTGAGTGCCCGCCCAGGGCCAGTTATGCTTCCCACGCCCGCCGATGCCCTTTCTAGGTAAGTACATTACTCCAGGGAGTAGATAAAGTGGTCCTTTGCGCATCGAGAATGACCAGCATCCACTCGCATCACACATCTTCCCTCACAAGATTCATCCACAATCATGTCGAGTTCTCGTGTTTGGCTCAGTGAGTTGGACATTGGTCGCTGCTCTCGCATTCTGTAATCTACGTGCGCACAATAGTCACTGGTACTTCCGCCGGTATCGGTCAAGCCTCCGTCAAGGAGGTGATTGCAGCCGGCGAACGTGTTGCAGCGATCACACGCAAAGCATCCGGTGTCACCGAGCTTGCTGCAGCCTACCCTTCTAGCAAACTTCTCGTCGTCGAATACGACGTCGGAAACCCCACCCAAAGCGCCGAGGCGCTGTTCGAAAAGGTCCACAAGCACTTTGGCCGCATTGATGTCCTCGTCAACAACGCTGGGTACGGTTTGAACAGCGTCGTCGAGGGCACCAGCGACGAGGACGCGCGCTACCAATTCGAGGTCAACTTTTGGGGCGCCGTTCGTCTCAGTCGCGAGGTGTGTTCCTAACCGCGTCGATTCAGGGCAGCAGTGTCTCTGATCATGTTTCCAGGCCGTGAGGTATTTCCGCGAGAGTAAGACGCCCGCCGGTCGTATCATCAACGTCTCCTCCGCCGGTGGTTTCATCGGTAACCCCACCCTTGCGTACTACTCCGCAAGCAAGTTCGGTATGTCTTGGCTATCTCTTGCCGAAAAAGAGTTTCACAGCTGAACGTGCTTTACAGCGCTCGAAGGATTCAGCGAGGCCCTCCACAAGGAGCTCTCCCCCGAATGGAACATCAAAGTCATCACTGTCCAGCCTGGAGGCGTGAGGACGGAATGGGCCAAAGGCAGCATGGTCGATCGCCCCTTGCCTCCTGCTTATGATATGCCTGACAGCCCTGCTAACAAAATGCGCGAACTCTACAAGGCCAACCCGCCAATCGGGGACGCCATTAAGCGTATGTCTACTCTCTTTAAATCCCTACGTTCGTCGGCCACTGACGATCACGTCGTCGACAGTCAGCCGCGCGCTGATTACCATCTCCCGGGAAGCCAACCCTCCTCTCAGACTGCCTTTGGGTGCCGACGCGCAGTGGGTCGTCCTCAACAAGCTCAAGGAGATCAAGAAGGACGTAGAGCAGTGGGATGAACTGACACTGTCTTCGGTTGCGGACGACGCTGATCCCCTCTACTTTAAGAAGATTAGCACGGTGATCGCTGAAAAATCTTAGTAGAAATGTCATTGTATCGATCCTGCTAATGAAAGTAGGACCTGTCAGATTGTATAATCCCATTTTGCGTTATTTCCGTTCGACGACTTGGCAGATGATCGGTGAGATTTCGAGTTTGCTGTCCCTCCTCTCGCCCACTGGTCGGACGGACCGGGGGGCGAGCGCGGCACCAATCTTAACGCGAGTCCTTTCCAGAATACTTGTAACAGGCACCCCGGCCCGCACCCGCGGTCGACAACCCACACGTCACAATATTATTACTGTAACGCGAGCCTTCACAAAAGTTCACACGGGAGTTGAACTTGGTTCTTTCAAACATGTTCCTCAGGACTTTTGACCCCGTGCAAGTACTTCAAGTCTCGGACGGTGCATCTCATCCGGGAGTTTCGACCCATATGGTCAGATTAAAATGGCGGCTCTATACCAACTCTATGCTATGTCCCCACGCAATCTGGTTCTGGTACTGATAGCGGTGCAGAGATAACGAGGATTCCCTCTCGTGATGTATGGCCTTGCGACGACCGTATCTGGAGTACCCTTGCGGTCTTAGCTAACCGGGACATCGGACCGCGGGACCCATTGGGGCTGAAACCACTGGGCATCTAACTCATGTTTCAGAACTGGAATCGCCACAGTCTAGATAAAGATAACAGTAAGTTATCGCCGTAAGACGCCAATACATGAGAGCGGACGCACCCTTTAGTTGCCATCGCAAAGGACCGATCCGCGAACTCCAACACGTGTGCTTGCCCAACATGCGTTGCGACGAGAAGAACCTGTTGCATCGTTTGCATGAGTGCTCGCACTGCTTGCCGTGCTGTGACACTTCATGCCGCAAACGGTCATGGTGCCGGGTGAATGACTCTGAGCAACCCATCATGCAGGGAAAGTTCTTCAGCGGCTTTGGTGCGTGCGTCTTCATGTGCAACTGCTGCATGTGGAGACTCTTTAGGACCCGGCCGCATGTCTCGAATTGGCAGGGATACCCGTCGTTCTTTCCTTCACGAGACTGCGACCGAGACTCGGAGGTATAACCGTCGGAGATAGATGCAGAAGCGGTGGGGAACGCATCACAGCTCGACACTTCTTTGATGCTACTGCTGCTCTTGGCCTGGGGCTCGACGGACTGACCACCCCCTATAACGCTGGTTGCAGCCCCAGATGATGCCAAAGACGACACAAGATGCTGTGGCGAAGCAGAATTCTGTACAGAAGCACTGCCGAATCCAAAAAAATAGGTGGTTGGGAGCGATGCACATGATGCAGAGAGCTCGCCATATTCGTCAAACGCTAAATGGTCTATGGAACACAGGTGAAAACAAGGATCACGGTCATTTCGCTAATAAAAATTACCTCGGCCATCAGTCATGTCGATCGTAAACTCTGATGAATAGCTATGAGCCGGATGGCCTGTCACGTTGGGTGAAGCAAAATTAGCGGTGGATAATATGAGGCCTCGCAAACCTACTTACCGTAACTGTAATCAGTGTTATTGTTATACTGAAGGTCGCTGTATCCAGAAAATCCGAGTGATCCATGACTTGTCGAGTCTTCTATCGGAGACACGTTACTTATCAACATAGGTGCAGCTGGGCCTACGCACCTTCAAATATAGAGCCGGGAGTAATCAACGATAGCGTTTTTGAGACAGGGGACATCAAACTCGACTCCATTGATGGTGGAGGACTTTTCTCCTGCGGTACTTCCCAAGGGGACCCCTTGTGAACCGCTGACTCCGTCGGTCCAGGATTTTTGGAGTGGGTGTTGTATGGATCATTTTCACCATCCGGATATTGGTATCTGCTCGAGGGACTGAAAGAACCTACATTCCCCACGGATTGTCAGCATCGGCAGAGCACACAAGCCATTATCCTTGTACCTTGCCTGTAGACGTCTGGAATGAATGGCGCGGACATCTCGGCGGAACATGCACGGTGTTGGTCAGATTGGCATGCCAACCTAGCTGGTGCAGCAGCAACTTCGAAATCTGTAGGAAAACCACGTCGTCACTCCACCACGTAAAGAAGACTCAAAACGACGAACCCTGAGACACGGATTGGCGTGCGGAATCAACAGTGGAACTTGTACAAATTCGAAGGCATATACTCAAGCCGGCGTCCCCAGCTGAACTTTGCAAAGTTAGCATCAAATTCCCGGCGGCATAACCATACTGCAGGCTGGAGGGGGCGTCTTTGATGTTGTAGGTAAAATTCCCGCTGCGGGGATCAACTCTGATGTCTAGCTGAGAATCCAGTAGCGTCAAG
>JBBPMW010000068.1:0-34516 GCA_038090535.1 Tylopilus alboater | reverse complement strand
CGAATGGTGAGATGACAAGAAAGAGATCGACGAGCTGATTGAGCTGATTGAAGGGGACCTGACAGGTGGTGGTGAGAGCGCAATCGGTCTCAAACCGTGCAGTCGAGGTCCAGCTGGCGCGACCCTGTGCTCGGAGATGACGCTCATGGGGCCTACAGACTGGTCCCTACGTTCGGAGGCGACGGTAATGGCGGCCACAGACTGGTCCCTGCGGGTAGCAGCCGGAGGCTCTGGCGGTTCTACGACCCCCTCGGTTTCAACCAAGTGGGTGCGTACATATTCCGATAGGTCGTATAGCTCATCGCGAATGATTCGTACGTTTTCGGAGATTTCGTGACTCTCCTGGCCCCTGAGATGATCCAATTCATGGATATGGTGGAGTAGCCGGTCGATTTCATGCGTTATGACCTCAGTGCGCTCAGTATGTGTCTGTGTCGGTACCGTCTCCAGTTCAGAGTGGATGGAAGGTTGGTTTGTCTGCGGGGTGTCGAGACTGACACTGGGAGAAGGCGCAGGAGATTGGACGGGAGAGTGATCGGTAACAGAGGATTCAGGAGGTGGCACCCTGGTTGGCTGGGGGGACTACGAGCGATGAGGACACGGAACGTACTGGATGCATGAGGCACTCACAAAATGCACCGAACTTATGCTTGAGCTACGAAGACTTGACAAGAGGGAAGGCTCCGTTGATACCTCAGAAGGGGGAACGCCAACCAGTGACGCAACATCGTCCACTGCCAGACCGATTCTACTCGAGAGACTAGAAACACTAGAGACCGTGGATGGTGTGCGAGACAAGGACGACGATGCCGTAGACGTAAGAGAAAGAGGGGTCGGGCCGCTAGAGGGTGAGGAGACAGAGTGGGTGACTGGGGTAGGCAGTAGCGGCGGCGGCGGAAGAGGCGCCGATACCACTGAAGTGGTGATTGTTTCCGACACGGCCGTCAAGCTTCCGAAACTGGTTAATGGGGAAACACTAGGACGCATAAAAGATGTTTCAAAAGAGGTATCACGCTCCTCCTGAATGTGGAGCGACTGCGTCAGAGGCGTCGGTTGAAGCTGCGACGATTCGTATGAGATATCGGTTTCTGAAGGCCATTGGGACGGATGGACAGAAGGAGAGGGAGAGGATTCCGTGGTCGCCAATGGAGCTGGGGATGGTAGGTTTTCTTCGCTGACAGGAAGATCGCCCATAACGAACTCGGAGGATTCGGTACTGGATGCGGTTGGCATCCGGGATGACTCTTCTTCGGAGCTCGACTCGACAGTTGGTGGTAGAGAGATCGAGAGATCACTGGAGCTCACTATCGACGGTGGAGGGGCTGCTGTTGCCTCAATATGCTCTGACTCGAGGTCTCGACTAACGCTCGACATAGTCGAACTGGTCTCCGAAGGAAGGGGTACGGATTCGGGGGTCATCTCTGGGCGGACGTCCGACTCCGAGGGATGCAGTGAGGGGGCCTCAATGGGGGTTTTCGGAGGAGGTGTTGGCCCCCTTTCGATGGAGAGATCGTCGACGGCCAATGAGCGCGGCGTGCTCACCTCGGAAGGGATCGTCCTGCACAGAGACGCAGTCTCGTAATGAGTTTCTGATTGCTCCGTACGTTCGCATTCACAAATCGCCGCCGTAACAAACTCGGTTTCCGTCTCCGTCTTGCACTTCTCTGCAGTCACGTATTCGGACGAGACATCGGAAGCATAACGGTCCACCGTGTAGAATTCGGTGGAGGCCTCGGTTTTGCATGGTTCGACAGTCGCATAGTCGGTCTCGGAAGGAATTGAAGGTAATGATTTGAATGATGCAGTCGACGGGGAATTGGCAGTTTCATACCCTTCACTACCCGAAGTGTCCGGGATCTCGAGAGCAGACAGGACTGAGGCGGAAAGAGCGGGAGTCGGAGTAGTAGAGCGACTTCTCGTCCAGCTACTCAACGTGGAGCGACTCTGTGAAGCCGTGTAGCCCGAAGCCGCATTTTCCTTGTCAGAGATGTAGGTACTGTAGCGTCTCCTCCGAATTCCTGGGCTTCTGGATAAGGAAGACGGGGAAGATGACGTATAGCTGCTATAAGTGTACGATCCATCGTGCGAGTCACCTAGATACGAATTGGACTCGGTACGCCGATAGGAGAGCGTCGAAGGCACGATTTGAGTGTTTGAGCCACCGGACGTGAACTCGAGCGCCGTCTCGTCGGTTATGATTCCCGTCGTGGTCGGGCGCGCGTCGGATGACGAAGTGGTAGAATCTGACATGGTGTAAAACGAGTTTGTAGTTGTGCGAGGCTCGCTCGAGGACGTCCTTGAACCCGCAGAGAAGAAGTTGTCGTCTGAGATATCAGACAGGGGGCGCGTCTTAGTCTTACCACTGGGGGGCGGGGTGACGCGTACTTCACCGCCAAGCCTAGGGCCGCTGGAGACAGTCACGGGCGACCCATCACCCAAAATTACGCCACCAACAAGGCTTAAGCCAAACCCGAGACCAGGCTTCGCATTCCTGGCTCGACTGACTGCGGAGGCGAACTCCTCGTCAAGATCAGTAAGCGAGCTTGTGCGACGCAGGGAACTACTTCGACTGGGTGCAATGACGCGTGGATCGCCGGGATAGATGTAGGACTGGTTGGACACAGCTCCATCGTCCGTAGTACGCATGTGGTGCGGAAGGAATGGCGGGGCACGTGATAGCGAACGAGTGCTCGAGGAGTCCGAGAATGTATGCAGATCCGACAGGCTGGGAATCGTGTGCAAGGGCGGGACAAACATAGTTGACGCAGAACCGGAGCCAGAGCCAGAGCCAGAGCCAGAAACACTAGTGGTACTCGTCATGGTGCGAATAGTTCTGATGGAGCCCGTAGGCGAACCGGGCTCAGAACGGCTCGGCAGCGTAACAGAGCGATCCAGGGCTTCCCTGCGAAATTGTCAAAAAATGATGCTTTTGCAGAAGTAAAAAAATGACATACCAAATGGCGCCAACCCAACGAACTCTCTCCCGTGCGCTTTCTGCAGCCAACCGTTCGATACCATCGCTGTACAGAAGCTGGAAAGGACAAAGTAACTCCATCAAAGGAGGGCAATTACCCTCGGCGATTTGAGCGCGAGCGGCGATCGTCCCGACATCTTCCTTAGCGCTGGGGTGGCTAGGAGAAGGGACCGAGCGCACTTCGGTACAATTGAGCAAATCCAATGTTACAACGCCTCTGCCCCCGCCGGAAGCAATCCAAGACAGCAATAACATGTGTGGGTATAACAGCGCTTCGCAACGCTGCCAGCGATACGGGGGTCCGGAATGCACGTTTAGGTACCACAGATCACCTTTGCGAAGCGGCTGTACGTTATTGTTAGCGCCAACGAAACGAAAGACATACGAACATATACCTCGCGACTATCTCGTGCGTAAGCACCCAACTCAGTCATATCAAAGGGAGGAGGTATGATGTTGCTGCTGACGCTCTTTGGAGTAGTGGGTATGTTGTGACCGCTACTTGTATTCTCCGGGGCGGGTTGCTGACCCCTCTCGACGCGTGAAGCACGCCTACGAAGGCCAAAAACGTTGTTGGGCTTGATGATCGGCGAAATGGATGATTCGGTAGACGACTGCGTTTTTCCCAGGGCTGGTGTGCGCTCCTTCCACGCTGCAACAATGTTTCGAACTGAAGTGAGAGGAGAGCGCGGCGACGTTTGTGGTCGGCGTAAGGATGAAACAATTGGCGAGATAGCGGAGGAGCTCGTCGCGCTCCTCGCCTCCGCAAAAGTGTCGGTAAATGTGCTTGCAAAATCACTCGGAGTGAGTTGGGTGCCACTCCTGCCAGTTGTCGCCGTTAGTCCTCTGGTCGGCGGCGCCAAAAGGGACGAAGATGACAACGCATCGGAAGACGCAGAGGAGATGGCGGAACCAGCCTTGCTCTTTGCCGGGGATGAGGGGCGGGAACCATAGCCAGTAGACGTTCCATAGCCGGTTGTGGTATAGCCATAACCAGTCGTACTGCTCATGTGCGGCGTGGACTGACTGTGCGGGAAGAACGGACTGTGGGCACGGTTGCCTGGCATTGACGACGTACGAGAGTGACCGAAAGACGTATCGGAAGGTGTCGCTCGATCTTCGAAAAAAGCGATAAGGTCGCCTGTCCTTCTTCCAGCTGGTCTGTCAGAGGCCAAATCTGTCACAGAGCGACTGTGGAAATGACTAGGGGAGGCGGTACTGATACGCCGGGGTCCTTCCGGAGTCGGATTTGTGCCTCGAGCGCCATCCCGCAAGTAGGAGATGGGACGCGATGGGACGTTCTCCGTACGTTCTGAGATTGTGCTCAAGCGGTTTCCTTCGCGGTTATAGATGGAATAGGTGTCGAGACTTGTTGAATATGATGGGGTTGTACCGGTGTAAGACGACGGTCCGGTGCCACGCGACCACTCGGTGAGCATGTCCTCGGTACTGTCGAGCTCATTGTCAAGGTCGGTCAAAGCTGCTTCTACTTCTGCCCTTTCTTCGATGGAATTTTCTTCGGTGTACGAATCGTATGAATTGCCAGATCTGGTTGGAGAGACATTGACACGCCGCATGCGCCGATCCGAGGTAGCGCCTTCACTGTCTGAGGAGGCCAACGGCCCTGTGTCTTGAATGGCTTATCGTACCAAACCAACGCGACACAAAGAAAGACGTACCGGAGCTCGCGTAGGAGTGTCTTGATGGAGAGAAGATGGATTGTGTGTTAGTAAACGTGGAAAACGTTGCCGTCCCAAATGGAGGGGACCTGGGGTCAGTACTAGAACTGTAGTTAGACATGGTCAGTACATTGCCAAGGGGTATACAGAACAGATCGCTCGGGCTTGTCACGGAGCACAACGAAACTCAACCAACACACGAGTTTAGGGTAGACTCGCTCGCGGCCGCGTCGAATCACGTGATCGTACCGCTTATGTAACCCATTCCCAAGTGCCGTCTCGTGCGATACAGCGACAAACACCACTCCACCATCATGGCAGACGATATGGATGTCGACCCGCCCGCAACGGGATCGGGCAAGAACGCAAAGGACGACACAAAAGATAAGAAGAGATTCGAGGTCAAAAAGGTATTCACGCCATCGCTCCCTATCATCTCCCTCTTAGATTTCTCTCTAGTGGAATGCTGTAGCGCTATGGGCTTGGGGTACGCATGACTGCCCCCGTTCCGCTGGGTAAGCCTGACACAGCGACAGACATTGTCGTCGACAATTGTGCTATCTGCCGTAACCATATCATGGACCTTTGTGCGTTCTTTGTTGCCACTTTCTAGATCTAATCCCCCCGTTAGGCATTGATTGTCAGGCAAACCAAGTATCAGCATCCACAGACGAGTGCAACGCTGCTTGGGGCATTTGCAACGTGCGCATTTTCTCTCTCGCCGCCTTCACAGGGAGCTGACCCAGCCCCAGCACGCCTTCCACTTTCACTGTATCTCGCGGTGGCTAAAGACAAGGAACGTCTGCCCATTGGATAACCGCGAATGGGAGTTACAGAAGTGGGTCCCATTTTTGTTCATATGGTACCGATTAATGACTGTCTCGCAGATACGGTCGTTGATTCGTTTTCATCGTCCTCCCCCGAAATTGTATCATAGAAACTTGCTACCAGTCCCTTCCTTTGTACCAACTCCTTCGCGCTGTGTCGTTATATTTGATGAATTGGTAATTTCTCGAGTTTTCGTCAATTGTGAGAACCAAAAGCGCACCATAACCTTCACGCTAAGACGGAATCAAATGTACATCCGACGCAGTTGTTAAGGTACATGTGAAGAATCATTACGAACGATTCGAGAGCTTCTTCTTGTATAGGGTTCCACTATAGGGACAAGACGGCATACGGCAAAAATACATTCACACTCACAGACCATTCTCCAACGGCCGAGAGTGTATCGGCAACATCCGTTCCAGCTCTGTTCGTAATGCCTGATCTTGGAGGACAAAGACAGGCCACGATTTCTCACATTTCCCCTCGAGTAGCGAGCTCCAGTTTGGCGATGGTGTCGGTAAAATATGGGAGAAGTCTTTCACTGTAAAATGCTGGCCGTCCTGTCGTTACGGGCGCGTCAAGGCCACTCGATCCCTAACTAGAGGATGAAGAACGGACGACTAACCTGGAGGGTAACACCTAAGAGACCAGTTGGATAAGCCGCAAATCGAATGCCCGAGCAGTGCTCAATAATCGGGTCTGATCCACTTTCAAGGTACACATCGACCGCCGTCGAGTTATGCATGCGGAACTAGGAGCAACGTTCAGTCGGGGGTAATGAGAAACGAGAATCGTCAAGTAAATCACCTGATGACAACCAACCACGATCACGCATTCCGCCAAATCGTGAAGCATGATGCTACCTGATATCTGCGGTAACAAAACGACGGATCTAGAAACACGCTGTACATGGAGCGCAGTGATCTTCCTCTGGGCTTCGTTGTCAGTGAGCAAATTCACGATACAGTTGTCAAGATCAGATATCGAAACTTCCGCCGAGGAGTCGGGAGAGCGAACATCGAGGATGGTCAAGTAGCGATGAGAGAATCTGGACAAGGTCCTTGCAGACTCGATCAGGATGGACTGCGATTCTGTGGGAGGAGGCACAACGTCCGATGCAGGTTCAGTTGATGGCTTCGGTTTCGTAGCCTTCCGCTTAAACGAAAACTTGGGCACACTAGCAGAAGCACCGCGAAGCTCTTCAATACGTTTCTCTAACGCCTTGAGTTGCTGTCTGATAGGATGACTGGAAACCGTTCCGTCGAGACAGCAAATGACTTACGAGTTCGCACTGCCTCTGATCATAACTCGGCAGACTCCCAGTAGCATCACTAAGGCTTTTGGTCAAACGCGAGAGATCCGATGTCATAGCCTGCATCGAAGCTGGAGGAATATCGGGGCCGCTTTTCAATGCATCCAACCGGGATGCCAGCTCTGCGGACTGCTGGATTAGATTGTAAGAATGGTGTATAGTTTGAGGCAGAGCTGACCAGAGGCAGTCGCATTGAAATCCACATAGAATTTCTGTGCAAATGTCCACTTGGCTTCCGAGCTAGACATTGATGGTAAGTGGTGAGTCTATCAGAGAGAAGCTCAGATTCAAGTTCAAGTTGGATCGGCGGTGTTTGGGAAACTTTCCGATTAAACTTCTACAAGAGTTACTACGGAAACCAAAAAATAACTAGTACGTATTGGGTTAGTGGATAGATAGAAAGTCATAACTAGACTCGGGAAACGTCAGCCAGCTCCAAGCCAGCTCGTCTGGATTGTGTATGTAAAGCCTGAGTACTACTTTTGTGCCTAACCTGACTCTACTAGTTATCGCCGAAGATTATGACGAGACTTGATACAAAGGAACCTCTTTGTATCTAGATGACAGATAGATGGTGGTCATCACAAGCCATTAGATCTGGATATCCGAACCTTTCAGACTCAAATGGACACTACAGAAATCGATCGAGAGCTGTCCGGATAGGTACATGCAGACCATCATAATAAACGCTCTGGCCGGCTCCCCGAGAACCCGTAGTGTAACAGGCCATCCTCGCCCCCGCCTTTTCGCATCGCATTGCACAACGTATTCTGGGCTTTGGCAGTTTACAGCGTGTCCAGACAGTTCTGCGAGTTGAGATGAAGCTCTAGGTGGAACAGGGACACAGAGTATCGGGTTACCTAGTTGATTGCCCTCGAGCGTGTTCGCAAGGGTGACGAGTTGTACGTTGTGCCCACCACGAATTCAGGGACACATGCATCCCGTCGCATGCCCCCTCCAGCCCATCCTGGAAATGGGAATATACGTCTTCAAGTCAAGATCTGTGAAGGTGAGGTTGAGAACCAGATAAGCGAGACGTAGGTGCATACCAGTACGTTGTTGATCTCGTTTTGCGACTGTTGTCTATCTTGCGGGAGGGTCGAACGACGAACGAACCGCCAGAGATGCATGGTAACAAAATGACGGATCGAAAAACTCGCTTTATGGAACGCATCAATCTTCATGTGATCTTCATCGCCGGGGAGCAGATCCACGAGTTCGGGCTGCTTCTGATCACAACTCGGGAGACTCCCAGCTTACTGAGGCTTGTGGTCAAACACGAAAGATCCAATGACTTGGGGTGTGTCGTCGCTGGACTAACATCGAAGCTGCTCTTCAGTGCATCCAACCGCTCTGCGGATTGCTGGGTTAGATTGCAAGAACGGTGTATAGTTTGAGGCGGAGCTGACCAGAGGCCGCGTTGAGATCCACAAAGAGTTTCTATGCAAAGGTCCAATTGGCTTCCGAGTTGGAAGTGGCTGCTGATGGCGAGGAAGCCTTTTCTCGGAGTTGGATTGCCATGTACTGTCGCGTGCGTTATGGCGAATCCGCGCGTGCGAATGGAATGACACGTTTCCTTGGTTCTATGCAAGTAGCGCTACTAGCATCGGCAGTCTGACCATCCTAGGCTGGTGAGCGGTGAGCCTTATCGGCGTGTAAACGGTCAGAAGCCCCCATGGGAGGGTGGTATGTCGAATACGAAGGCGAGACAGCACATGGTGTGATGGTTCCTCAGCTTGGGGATTCTCTGCCACAAGGGCGAAGTGGCAAGAAAGTGAATTACTTAGGGTAATGGACAGTAAATAATGAAAATCTGGTTTGCAGAATCTTGGATGCCATTCATTAATTCAGCTGTCAGAGTACTGTTCCCGGTCAGTTACATACTAGGGCAAGGTTAGGGCTAGTTTTCACATTACTTTCGTCGGATCAACGCCAGCAGACGTCTTCTGGACTGTTTGCAGAAACACCGTGGAAGGCAATCCACTGGCAGTGACTCGCCACATGTTGATATGCTCAGCTGGCCTGGCCTGCAAGGTATAAATGCACTGCCTTGTAGCGAACTCGAAACCGCACCTCCCATTCGAACGTGTGTCCTGAAAAATCATGTCTCTCGTCTCCAACGGCCAATACAGGATCTTCAACGTCGAGTATAACTCCCAGGATGTGGATTTGTTAGGCGGTGGTCCGATGGCTACTGTCGGGGGTTACGTCAATAACTCAAACACGTTCAACATGGTGGTATGTCCGTGCACCATTGCCTTACTATGGGCCCGAACGCTCACTTAAAGGCCGCTCCATTGTTACAGTGGAACTTGAAGAATCTCTGCGATACAGTGAACCAGTTCACGCTCACCAACGCAGCGCCGAGCGCAATGGGGGCGTATGCTTCCATCGAGAAAGCCGCTGTCGTAAGTGTCCAGACTCAGAATCTTCTCCAAGAGACTAATTGATGATTGAAAAAAAAGGCGGCCGAGGTATATGGTAGCCCTAACGCGGCTGTTTGGACCATCGTACCAACCCCTCAGCTCGGTCAATACTGGTGAGTATTTTGACAACTTTCGCGCTTACGGAATTTCATCGTTTTCTCTAAGGATCCTAGCCCCATCGGCGGTAAACTCGTCTATTCCCTCCGGACTGGTTTGGTCCCTTGATAGCGGTGATAACCTCGCCCCGGTAAGAATATCTTGATGACCTTGTTGACCCAGGAGCTCGTGATTAATTCCTATTTGTGAACGTAGATCAAGCTCGCGCCAATTACCGTCAATGATTCTTCTCAGGCCTGGACTTTCAGCGCTCAGGCCGGGAAAGTGGGAAACATTCCCAGCCAGCTTCACGACCTTGATTAGTATTCCGGATGCGTCCATAAAGCAACTTCCCGTACTGTCTTGCTCTCTCGCTCTCCGAAATTCCGTTCGCGTAGTGAATGATAAAAGTGATGTCATGTTAAGCGCTTTCAGGATGGTGCGAGAACCGACGACTAGCTTGAAGCTCTCCACAGTTTTGCCTACACATCGATCGGGTGTGTTGTGAGGCGGTCACGATGCCAATTAGGGTTCTATGTCTGGAGTCCAACTAGGTATGCAGTCCGTTTTCAGGAAGGCTTCGAGTATTTAGCGCTCAAAGTCACGCTGGGTAACGACTGTCGCCAGCTATGGAACGTTAAACGTTGAGGTGCGACTGTAAATGATCACGACAACGAACTATGATAATTTGGACATGAACGGCTGCAAAATTTGAAGTAGAGCAACGTCCACCGTTAAATGCTTGTAGAAATTATACGGGCATAGCGGTGGTGACTTGGGCGAGGAAGGACGGACTGTCTTCGTTGAGTTCCGGCGAGTCTTTCAAGGCCCACTGCCAGCTAGAGGCCCTGGATCCTTAGCACTTGGTATCAACTGCTGAAACAAGATCGTTCTTACTGAAGCACTGCCAGTCGCTCCGCGTCCTACCCCGAGAGAACAGTTGAATCACCATCCCCACCCCAAAGTGTCACGAAACGAATCCAAAACGTACCCTCTCCAGGAACGCCGCCTCCGTCAAGACCCTTACACATGTGAACTAGCGGGGGTCACGAGAGAGGGAAAAAGCATGTGGTCGTCACTGCCAAGGATAACACGCATACAATATGGTATGTTCCCTGCTAGTGGGGAAGTAAAGCGTCAACGTTCTTCGACTCGACGGGCGAACGGAATGTAAACGTACGAAGACGTCTGCAAACTCTTGACCTAGTCCCAGTGTGCATGAATGAAACATGTATCGATGAGAGGGCACGTCCAGCCAGAGGAGACCACCCAAGTACTGAGGACTTCATTCCGAGCAGTTTCGTAGCTGATGTTCATCGTGCATCCTGCTGCAGTCTCCGAACCTCCGAGGACGACGAGATGTTCGACTGAGCAAGAAGACGTGAAGATGGAGCGTGATCGTGGTTCCTTATGTGTGTCTGGTACAGTAGAGCAGTGGCAAACACCATCGATCATGTCGACGTTATCTCCCTCGCATTCTTTGCAATAGCTTTGGCGCTGGCGGCGCAGGGATTACGATGGGGCGCTGGAGGCCATGCGCTGGGGGCCATTTTCAAGCAGCGACGAGGGCAACATTGGGGGCAACACATGGCGGTCGCCGTTGATACAGGCACACGTACGCGAGAACGGAGGATCTCAGGAGGATAGTCGGGTGCTTTGAACAGCCCTGACGTGCGCAATCGCAGTAGGGGCAAACGTCGCAGGATCCGAGTACGGTAGGTTGAGGTTCCAGGTTCGGTTAGGTTCTCCGGTTGGAAGATTCAACTGCATTGACAATTGTAAATAAAAGGAGGCTGGCGTACATGGTAGCTGATCAATGGGACTATTTGGACCTTCCTGCCAACATTTCAGCCCCAGTCCATACTTGTGAGTATGTTGTCCTGCTGCCATGCTTCAAGTTGCGGAATTCCACCAGCTTCTGGGTTTCAGTCCCTTGCTACATCGACCATTACTAGTACGTACGCTCCAGTAAGGATTTTCAGATGACCTCGGGTCGGGAATGATGTTGCCAAGTCTGGGCTTATGTAATCACTGACAGTGAATTAACTGTCCGCTATAAGTAAGTATGCCTACTAGCCCTTAAGTGGCGCTGAGTCAAGTGCGCTGGTGCCTCGATGACAAAAGACGATCCACGGCACTCGCTCGCTTCCTCCAACTCACTCGTGATAGTGTATCACAATGGCCGATGCTGATGCCAGTATCCTTGGCTGCTGTGGTGGGTGGCTATTCATATCATCCGGTGATCTGCGTGCTAAACAGTCCTTTGGAAGGTATTTGCCTCTACTCGGCTCTTAACCCTTGGTGTATCACCCGTGAGTTCGGACTTTTGCACCTCTCAAGTGTTGCTGACACTGAACGCAAACTATTACCTTCAACACGCAGGGCCATTTGGTGCTAATGTGTCCTGCTGTGGCCCACGAGGGTGTTGCGGTAGTTGCTGCGACTCCTCCTTCAACGAAGATGACTTTGATGAGCGGATGAAGAAGGAGCAAGCAAAGAATGGTGCCAGCGATGAACCTGTCGCCTCTCAACCTGAACCATCACATGCCATGTCTACCGCTGCAGGCGATCCAAAACCTGTAAATGACTCGGAGGTGGTCTAATGATTTGTGGGTATACTTGACCAGTTTTATTTATATCTACTCGCCTGCTACTTTCAATTGGATGTATAGTTTTTCAATCTCGATACCTATGCTGCGGATATGTATATGTTTTCGCTCTTGGACATAGTTGACAAGACTGGAACTGTGGTGTACTGACACTTACAGTAAACTAGCTCACAAGGCCCATAAGAAAATTAAAAGCGTGCGACGCACTGAGTGTTGCAACATTGTTTCATTTAGGCGCGCTATGGCGTTTCTTCCCGCAAAAGCTTCCGGATTGAATCACACGCTCTGTTGTTTCACACCCGCTTGGGTCATCTATGTATGTACGAGGTCTTGTGCTAATTGCTCGTGACGTTCAAGTTGCACGACGAAGATTCCTTCCCTTCCATATCAAAGTTGGACGCATATACATGTTCGGTCATGTTATCATGCTCGTGACCACGCTCCGAACATCACCCGGTAAAGTCGGCGGTCCGTTCTTTCGGAAGAATCAGACGGAATTGACCTGGGAAGTGAGTCGTCGACTCACTCTTATAAAATGAGTCCATGCAACATGCCGTCCTGAGAGAACTTTGCATCAAGAAATGCTCGCTCCTGCGGTTTTGCTGTTCTCGAGTCTCTTGCTTTCCAATCATGCCCAAGCGTCAGCCTCCATCGGTGGCATGATGGATCCCACAGTGAATGTGGGGTACACTACCTATTTGGGAAACCAGTCATACCTTGACACGGTCGCCTACTTGGGTATTCCATACGCTGAACCTCCAGTCGGCGATCTACGCTTCAGGGCGACTGTTCCTTTGAACACTACCCGCGTGAGCGAGGAAGGTGGAGGGCAAGTTATCGACGCCACCTACTACCCCGATTTTTGCATACAAGGCGCCACAGGACGTGAGTGGAAATGGTTCTCTGGGTCGATGCACTTTAGCTGACTCAAAGGGTTCACCTGTAACGCGGGACGCGTTCTGAAGCCAGAGACGCTGGTGGTGCTGGATCAGAGGACTGCCTCAAGGTCAATATCTACGTGCCTTTCGGTGCCAAGGAAGGCGACAATCGTAAGTCTAGATGGCTCGAAGTTGATTCAACATATTTAATCGCGTCATGAAGTACCTGTACTCTTCTATATCCACGGAGGGGGTAAGTCTGTCGGGTCTCTGAAATGATGCGAATATGCCAACCTTTCTTTAAGGTTATGTTTATGGCAACCCGAGGAACTGGCCATTCGAAAGTTGGATCCACCAGAGCCCCAACGTCGTTATTGTGTCCGTGTACTACCGCCTCGACTCTTTCGGCTTCCTTGCGACACCAGAGTTCGCGGATCCGGCGTATGGCGACTTCAATGTCGGGTTCCAGGACCAATTACAAGCGCTCAAATGGGTTAACCAGTATATCAGCGCCTTTGGTGGTGATCCAAACCGTGTCACAATCAACGGCCAAAGTGCAGGTGCTTCTTCGGTCGAACTGCACATGGTCGCCAACCAGGGACAACAGCTGTTCCATGGCGCTATTGCGCAGAGCGTCTTCAGGATCCCACTGCCTACCCCTAAGGAACAGCAGGTTCGTATGAGCGCTTACGCAGATGCTGTTTTAGCGCCTAATACTAAGCGCCCGATAGCCGCTTTTCGAATTTTATTCGTCCTATGCTGGTTGCGGCATTGGTTCGATAAGCGAGCAAATGACATGCCTGCGGAGTGCGAGTGTCAGCGCTCTCGCCAGAGCACAGGATGCCGCTGTGCAGGGAAAATTGTGAGTCACCATGTCGAGAGCATGGACTCGTTCAGACTCGATCCTCATATCCTAACAGCAACGGGCTGTACAATTCCTTCCGTCCTGTCCTGGATGGCGTCCTATTCTCTGGATATCCTACACTGCAGTTCCAGTTGAGTCAGTTCACGCATGTCCCACTCATCGTTGGGTAAGTTTAAATGGTTGCTGTGTTCATCCGTACCTCATCGTGACATCCAGCTCTACCTCCAACGAAACCCTTTCTGGAGGAACCGACATTTCTGTGGCATTGAAGGCGTATTTCCCTGCGCTCACAGAAGTGGACATTCAGGAGTTTTTGGCACTGTACCCCCTGAGTGATTATGACTCACCCGATCAGCAGTTTCAAGTGGCAACTGGAGAACCTGATGTGATCTGCGGCGTAAGTAGTGTAGGGTCGCAGCGCTCATATGTCACTGTGACTCACTCCCCCGTATTGCGCTAGCGCGAAGCAATGGGTGGTCCCGCTTCGCTGTTTTCAGATACTTGGACGTACCGGTACAATACCCCTAATCCCACGGGTGGTAGCGACGCAGTGGAGCACGCGGCGGAGAATTGGATGATGTTTGATGGGATAAATACAGGGTGGGTGTTGATGGCCGCCAGCCACGCAAGCTGCCCGCCGCCGCCGTCGTGTGGTAAATGTCATGATGACTCACCGTACGCTGTCCATAGATTCAACGGAACCGGAACGTTCACTCCGCAGACACCGGCTGAACTCGCGTTCGCATCGGAGCTTATCGCATACTGGCTCTCGTTCGTGCGCTGTGGAAACCCAAACACTCACAAGCTCGACATGTCACCCACATGGGAACAGTACACGCCACTCAACAAAGTCCGCATGGTACTCATGCAAGACCCACAAAACTTGACGACGGTCAGCGGGAGCTATATGGAAGAACAGCCTACCGCGGAAGGAGACCGATGTGCCTTTGCTGTCAGTAAAGTTCTGCACACGGAGGATTAGGAGCTGTACCGTGCGAAGGCATTGTTCGCCTATTGTGGAAGTGTTCCAAATAAATAAACTCAATCACGATCAGAGAGAGATGAGCTTGGCTTACATTCAGATTCCGTTGATTAGATTACAGCGAGTGATCAACAAGTGTCCGTAGATAAAGTAGATGAGAAAGGAATCAATCAAGATACATTGCGAGTTCAGACAGTCCCATATAATGTGTGCAAAGGCTATCGTACCAATTACTCCTAAAAGAAACTAGGACGGAGAAACATATAGCATACAGTAGTAAAACAAGTAAACAGTGTCGGATTAGACAAAAATTGAGTCAGGCGTCCAAAGGGGTGGAGTCATTGCTAGATGCTGTGGCTCCGGGTGGCACCCGTGGCCAGGATATGACGAGCAGACCATCATTCATGGCTGCCGATATGGTACTCATCTATGGGGAAAGATCAGGTCAGTACAGGATGACAGGAAGGACAGCGAGTCAGAAAAAGATTCACCATCGTGCCCTTTGGAACGTGGAGCACACGTTCGAATCGGCCGTATTTGATTTCCTTTGCGAGATACTTTACGTCGCTTCCCTGGTCTGAGGGCGTTCTTGAGCGGCGTTCTCCGGAAATAAGCAGTGTCTCGTTTTCTTCCAGGTGTACTCTTACTTCCTCTGACTTCATTCCAGGAAGTTCGAGTACGGCAGTTATGCGAGATGAGGATGGGTCGTCGCATAATTCCAGCCTGTGAACTCGATCAGCGAGCTAAACAAATGGGCGGTCCGGTGAGCCTGCGTACCTAGGCTTGTAAACGAGACTACCTTGGCGTACCCTCCTCTCCAGCGCAGTGTTCTGCTCCCGCAAAATGTGAAAGACGTATCTCCGGGCCAGGGCCCGGTCCAAGGCACGGAAGCGATCTTCTTGAGTGTGCTGGGAAGAGGAAGACAGTTTGCGAGTGATCAATGGGGTAGATACAACAGTCATAGAAAGTGACCTTTGGATGAGAGAGGATAGGAGACTGAACGGAAGTTGCTAAGAGTCCGACTTGAAGTCTTGTGTACTTATATGCGGAGTCACTCGGTTCGGCATTTCGGGTTTCGGAGAAATATGGTACCCAATCAGGTTGCTGACTGACACAGCCCCAAGAGGCTGTGTTGCACTGCGGAAAGGAACAACCCATTAGCTCAATATTGCCCAGACTTTTCTCGAGTCACAGGTCGACCGAGTCTCGGTCAAAGGCAATGACCAGCGATGTGCACGCGATGCACGGGGCTGGTAAGCCATGCGTTCGGGGCGGCAGGTATGAAGGAGGGAACCGGATCTCGGCTTGTGGATTAGTGAGGTATGCCGGGTGGTGTGGAAGTTGCTCGAAAAATCTAGTGTGGAGACGATGTGATCCCAATGGTGGGGACCTGGGAGTCCGTCAGGGAAATGGGTCAGCGCCGTCAGCGTTATCCCCAAGTTAGTCATGCAAAAATATGGGTCGTGACTTACTTAGTCACGACAGCGCCACAACCAACGACATAGTGCATATCCAGGACGACGCCTCGAACTCCCTCAAATTTGACTCACTCTTGCCAGCCCGGCTAAGTAATAAATTACCACCATTATGAGCAAGGTGGTCTTTGGTGCGTGTGTCCTTTTCTCTATACTCGTCCGACTCACGTTCTCGTGGCATAGTTGGAAATGTGCCCTACAACATGGGCGAGGAAAGTATTTTTACAGTTTCTGTCCCTGCTTTGTGCCCTGAGCGCCCCACAGGAGCAGCTGATCGACGTATTCAAGTCTGTTGGTCACGTCGTTGGCTTCAGGTGGGACCCTCACTCAGTCATCTTCTTTCATTCTCAACTCTACCCCAGACTCGTTTTCGACAGGGAGACCGGAAAACCTAGAGGTTACGGTTTTTGTGAATTTGCTGGTACATCAAACCATCTTTTATCGTTTCAGTTTGACAGTTCTCTGACCCGTCCCGACATCTCCATTCCAACCCGTCCCCACCGACGCGTACTCGTGCGCCCATCAAAAATATCCGCATTGCTTCGCCCGTGTGCTTCTGTCATTCTTGTCCACAAGATCATGAAACTGCTCTTTCTGCTGTGCGAAATCTCAACAACGTCGACGTTGGCGGGCGCCCCTTGCGAATTGATTTGGCAGACTCCGACCCTTTCCTCGAAGGCAAGACTACAGTGCGAGGCGAACTACTAGATGGTAGTGATCCAAGAGGCCATTGGCGTGATCGTCATCGAGACAGGGACCGTGACAGAGACCGCGACCGTGATCGCGACAGAGACCATTATGATCAGCAAAGAGACCAAAAACCTCAAGACGCAGCCGCCTTTCTGTCATCGTTACCCGCCGGTGTTCCTGTACCCCCCGGGTCTACTGCATTGGATTGCATCAGTCAGACCCTCGGCACGATGAATCCAGCTCAGTTAGTGGAAGTACTGGCACAAATGAAGGTGTGCAGCGGTTTTCAGAAATGTGCCAAGACAGCGTTGTGAATGACGTCCCGGCTGCGATCGATCTCTTCTCCAGGCATTCGTGATTACGCATCCTGAGCAAGCACGAGCGCTGTTGATCGCCCACCCGCAGTACGCCTATGCGCTTTTCCAGGCGCTGCTGTTAAACAAGATTGTAGACCAAGCGGTCCTCCAGGTATGTGTAACCTTCGGCGTACGGTGGCCGATCCAAGTAAAACACGGTTGTTTAACCATCGTCCGTAGCGTATGTTGCAAGCGACCGTTGGTAGCAGTGCATCCATGGGGCCTCCGCAGCCGCCTCCGCCTCAAATGCCAACGTATCAACAGCCTCCTTCATTACACCCAACACCACCGGTCTTGCCGCCGCAAATGTCTGTCCCACCGCCGGTGACAGGGCCAAGCATGTATCAGCAACCCCCGCACATGCCCCAGCAACATGCCTACTACCGACCGCCTCCGCCGCCCGCACCTCCCGCTCAAGCACCGCCCAGTTCAATGCCCGAGCTCAATATAGACCCGGCGCAGCGCGTGAGTTGGATCAACCTTCAACCTTTCTGATAGCGCACATATGGCTTAACTCCGGTCTCTTCTTTCTTCTCATACAGCAAATGCTGATTCAGGTACTGAGCTTGACGCAGGATCAGATCAACGGATTGCCTCCTACGGAAAGAGATGCTATTCAAGCCTTGGTACGTTTCCAAGAGTTTCTTTGACCCATCATCTCTGACGCACCTCCGATCATAGCGGAACCAGTTTATGGGCGGTATTACCGCGTAAAACGTTTCTTGGCCTTTTTTTTTTCTTGCGGGCCTTGGACATAATACTACTTATAGTCTTACGTTTCATTATGGTAGTGCGAAAGCTCGGAGCCGCGGGCCGCGGGCCGCGCTGTCGTGCTAGCAAAACACGTGTTCTCCGTTTGGTCCCTACGGGCGTTGTCACGAAACCGCGTTCTTCCATCCGAGTTTCTCCTTACATTGTAGATAACTACTCTAAAATTCTTCAATCGAGTCTATTTTCGATGCGTCGCGAAGTCTTGAGTGCGACCAGCTTGGCGGTCACCTCGTCCAGCGGTACCATCTCACCCTTGGCTTTCGTACCCACGTCGTCCCGGTTTCGGACATTGACCGACCGACTGTCGAGTTCTTCTTGGCCCACAACTGAGAGAGCGGAAAAAAAATCGTGATGAGGAATGTAAGGGATCCATGAACGAGAGCACACGCCACGCACCCAGGAGGAAATTGTATTGTGCGATTTCACCGTTGCGAATTTTCTTTGGAAGGGTATCGGCCCCATTGTCGACGTCCGCGAACAACCCCAGCGCGGACAGCTTATCGGCAATCTCCTGGGCATAATCTTTCTGCACACACACGCCCACCAAGGGCGATGAGCTCCGAAGACTGTGCGAGGATGGAGATACGACTCACATAAGGGATGGCAACGGGAATCACGAGCACTTGGCGAGGGGACAACCAGAACGGCCTATTCGTTCCCAAACGTTTAGCTCACGCGTTCCCAAGACCCGCAGCAGCTGCGACACACGACGTACCATTTTCCACCAAAATGTTCCGTAATGATGGCGATGAACCGTTCGAGACTGCCCAAGATAGCACGGTGAATCATCACCGGCCGCGAAGGGGGCTTGTCCGGGTTCGTCATCTCCTCCGCGGAGCGGTACTTGAGGTTGAACCGCTCCGGCAGTTGAAAGTCGAGTTGGATGGTCGCGCACTGGAACGATCTATGTAATGCGTCTTTGATGTAAATGTCAATCTTGGGACCGTAGAAAGCACCGTCGCCTGGATTGATCCCCCACTGCCCGGAGTATTGCTTATCGAGGGCCTCTCTCAATTGCTATACATGCGCAGTCAGCAAGTCATTGTCCGGTAGAGGACGGGCAATATGACTAACAGCTTCAGCAATATCCCAGGTCTCTATCGCTCCGAGATGGTTCTCGGGACGCGTCGATAGCTCCATTCGGAACTCGAAACCGAACAAGCCGTACACATGTTGCATGAAATCAAACAGTGCCTCGATTTCGGAGGTGATCTACACCCGAGTCGTCAACCAAAAGCTGCTTGGTCATACCGTCGCACCGCACCTGTGACGGCATACAAAACACGTGTGTATCGTCCTGCATGAAGCGCCGGACGCGGGTCAAACCGGTCAACGCACCCGAGGCCTCATTCCTGTGCACGATACCAAATTCGGCCATCCGGATCGGCAACTCTTTATAACTCCGGTCCCGGGAGTCAAAGATGAGGCAATGACCAGGGCAATTCATCGGTTTGAGTGCCCACTTCTCTTTCTCGACCTCGAGTATGAACATGTCGTCCTTGTAGTTTTGCCAGTGCCCCGAGGTCTCCCACAGCTTTGAGTTGTACATGTTGGGCGAGATGACTTGTTATGATGTCAGACAAGGGCCGGCCGGTAATGTCTCGGAGCATTGCTCACCTTCTTGGTAGCCGCGTTTGACATACTCTGACTGCGTCGATCGCTCAACGATCTGGGCGGAATGACCCGAACAAGGTACATACCCTCATCAACTCAAGCAACGTGTTGTAGATCCGGGTGCCATGGGGTAAGAAGAAGCAACTCCCCGGACTGAGATCATTGAAAAAGAACAGCTCTTGTTCCTGAATGTGGGGTAAAAAGCCGCGCTTCAGTCCGTTTGATCGAATCTTACCCTCCCGATTTTACGGTGATCACGTTTTGCTGCCTCGGCCAAAAATGATTTGTAATCCGACAATTGTTTCTTGTCCGGGAAGGAGATGCCGTATACGCGCTGCAAAGAGTCGTTTTTCGCGTCCCCCAAAAAGTAGGATGCTGAGTTCTGTGAGAGGACGATCAGTCTCACGCGAAACCTTATCAACCACGCCTCGAACGACCTTGGTGACCATGAACGCCTTGATCTTGCCGGTATGAGGAATGTGAGGCCCGACACACAAATCGACCATTGGCCCGCAACGGTAAACGGTGGTGGAAGAACCATCGGGAATCTTGGTCTCGATGAGGTATTTCTTGTACTTGTTGTACTGTCATATCCAATCGATCAGCGTTTGTGCACGAAGGGGCCAGCGTCGTCGACGTACGTCAAACATCTCCAAAAGGTTCTCCTTTGAGACGACCAATCGCTCAAACTTTTGTCTGTCCTTGATCGCGCTCTCGGCGATCTTCTCTAGTGCAGGGTAATCTGTGTTGGTGATGACTCTGACCCATCGCGACAGTGTGAGTTCGTAAAACGCGCGCACAAGGGAACGCGTACCGATGGTCGATCCCCATCTCGTAAAAGAAACCTTCGTCTGTCGGCGGTCCGATGCAAAGATGACATCCATAATGCCTCTCCGCAGCCTCTCCGAGAACGTGGGCTGACGAATGCCAAAAGACGCGTTTTCCTACCAGTGATCATCGTTACCGCACCTGAGGAAAAAATAGGAAAAAAAGGGTGATACTTACCTTCCGAATGCTCGAAATCCAACAATTCGAGCCGACACGAACCCTCGAGCGGCCGTTCGAGGTCCCAGAGCACGTCATCGACCTAGACGCCCGTCGTGTCAGAAAAAGAAAAAAAATCGCGACTGATTGGTGGATTTGGTCGAGACGATCACCTTTGAAATCACGACGCGTTCCGAGAGACTCTTGGAGACCTCCTTGGCGACGTCCATCGGACTCGTTTCCCAACTCGTTCCCTTGCGTTCAGAGCCGTCTGGCAGGGTGATGGTGATCGGCTCCCTGGGTTGTGCTGCGAAGCCCAGATGTCAATACCTCCACACACAAGAAGAAGACGGATGGAGAGACACACCTCGAACGAACTCGTCATGCTCGGCGCGCAACCGTTCGAACATACGAATCCGCTGATCGATGTATTCAGGTGGTGGTTGAAGCTGCAATGGGCATCGTCGTTGTCATCGATATCGACACCGTTGGGCATCATCATCATCGAGGGACGTACCTCGAGCGGGTACTGCGACGCAGCGCTCTGAGTCTTATCTTTCTTCTCCTTTGGCTTTTGTTTCTTTCCCTCCCCTGGACCCGCATGTGGTCCGTTCTGAAGCGCAGAGGCGGATGGCTCTGAGGACGATGCGACGGCGACGGCGGACATCGTGCGTGGGTGTCGTTGTGGTGCAGGGACGGACAATGCGAGTCTATCGAGGCGATGGCGGATGAAGACAGAATACGACTTCGGTCGAGCGAGCAATCGCAGCATTCGACTCGGTGCGTGACTCGACTCTCTTTTGATGGGCTTGTCTACTTTTGGACCTATCGAGAGATAAAAAAATCGTGAAAATTATTTCGTGGTAGTAAGTACGGTTACGACAACATAGAGAAAAAAAAAGACAGAGATAAGATCCACGCCAAATCTAATCGCCAGACCCAACCCGCCACACTTTGAGCACCCCCGCCCGATCCCCGCTCACGATCCCCCCTCGAAACGGCGCGTCGATGCACGCCAGCGCCGTGATAATGTCCTGATGCGACTTGAGCAAATTCTGCTGGTGATGTGTGACCATCGACATGCGCTGCGGCGCCCGGTTGTTCTGCGTCGTCGCGCTCGGCGACTGCGCCCACGTCTCGACGTAGCTCGTCACTGCGCCACTGGACGACCGAACCGTACTACACGTAGAGTCAGCACGCGAACCCCACACCCGCACGCGAGACTCGACACACGCACCTATAACTCGGTCGCTCATGCTCGAGCTCCGCGCTCACCAACACCGACGTCCGCTCCACCCTGCTCACATCCCACAACCTCACCCGCCGATCTTCCGACCCGCTCACGATAAACCCCCGATTCCGATTCGAATTCGGCACGTCCGCCGACAGGTCCACGATCTCCGACCGGTACATCCCCGAGTAGCCCCCGAAATCCAGCCCGACGACCATCGCGCGCACGTCGGGCGACGGCGCGGGCAACGAGTCGTCCCGCTGCATGCTCTGCGACGGCCCGCGGTCCCGTCGCGAAAAACCAGCGTTGGCGTACGCAGCACCACCCGGGTACCGCGAATTCACGAGCGCAGCGATGGCAGCCGCCGGACCTTGCTCTGCCTCGACGCCTGTTTGCTCCTCGGGTTCGGGGATCGGCTCAGATGCTGACGTCGTCATCCGCGTCACGAAGCTCTCCACCAACACCGTCTTCTCGATGTCCCACACCTCGATCAACGTCGACGGCGTCGGCTCTGGACTGCCCTTCCAGGTCTCAACGGCGACCATCACCCAGCGCCCCTTGCCTTTCGTGGGGTGCACGGCACATTGGTGTACCCGCGCCGTTCGGCCAGCACCAGACCGACCCACTTGCCAACTCTTGAGCAGCAATCCGAAACGCTTGTCCCAGAGCGAGAGCACCCCCGACGACGTACCCAAAAGGATCCACGTCCGCTTTCGGTCCATACACATACACGTGATCGAGCCGAAATGGCGAGGATTCTCCAACCGTTGCAACACACGCATCGTCCGCAGGTCTAGCGTGACGACGACAGAATGTGTGGTCGCATACACCAAATTCGACGCCCCATCTAGGCCAAATCGTTCAGTACCCCCGTCCTGACCCGCACGACCACAAAGACCACGCACCGGTGTTGAAATGGGACATGTAAGTGACGTACTCCCCAGGCGATTCGACCCTGTGTTCTCGAGCGACCGATAGCCTACCGTACTTAGGCAACGACCCCGACGCGTTCACGTGCACACGCACGACATGCACACTCCCGTCCTCTGCCGCGCTCGCAAAACAGTGCGCGCCCTCGATGATACACAGGCTCTTGACGCGCGCATGGTGCTGCGTATACGTGTGCCGCGGTTTACTTGTCACGCTCCGCTCCAACCGCGCCGTGTCCCAAATCTTGACGCTCCCGTCGTCCGACGCCGATACGAAGAACGAATGGTCCGGGGCGACGGCGAGCCCAGTGATACAGTCCGTGTGGGAGTGGAGATGGGCCACGAGTGTGGCTTCGATGCGGCGGTTGCTGTTGTCCCGGGCGATGAGGCTCTGGCGTGCGGCGTTCCTCCGACGAATCGGTCCCTCGTGCACGCGGGGACCGAAATCGTGCTGGAGCTCGCGGTTGTTGTCCAGATAGAGGTTCTCGAGCAGGCTGTTGATCCCCACTTCCTGGCCGTCTGTGCGGTGGTTGCGTCAACAATGCAAATAGGATGGGGTGGGTGGCACATACCATACGTAGAGATCGGCTGGAGAGACGTGACGCGCGGCCGGACTGGCTGCCGGGTGACGGCTGCCGCCGAGGTAGGCGATGATCTCCCCGAGCGCTCTGGAGAACACTCTGAACGAATGCGCGAGGGCGCTTCGAGAACCCCCACGGCGTTTGTGTTCGACGACCCGACAGCGGGCGCAGCCTTTTGTCCATCCGTGCTCCCGACCTGCAGTCGGTGTGGCACGCGGAGCGCCAATGAATTTGTCGTCGATACCACCGAGTCGGTCGGGCTGCTGGGACGATCGTGAACGGGGGGTGGGTTCGGCAGGGCGAGCGTCGACGTGGCAGCTCCCGGGAGTGAAGGTGATTGGGCAGCGGCGTGTCCCGCGCGCTCGCGGGCTGCGACAACGAGATTGAGAGACGAAGCAGAACTGTTGATCGTCGCCAGTCGTCGCCGCAACTCGTCGAATGCGGGTGTGTTCGGGGCGGGGTCGATACTGGTAGCCCGACTCATTCGCGGGGTACCGAGTCGTGCCAATATGTCGCTCGAGCGGCGGGAGGAACGCGAGAGGTCGGTGGTAGAGCGCGATTTGAGGAAGACGGTTTGAGGGACGACGGAGAGTTTCTGGAGCTCGACGTCCCCCGTCGTGCGGATGATCTTCTCATAGTCGGGTTCCAATCGTATACGAGAAGCAAAGCTGGGAGGCTCGGATGAATTTGCGATCGCACGCGCATACAATCAGGAACGCACCTCGACGAGTTATTGGCGAGTTTGAGAATGTAATCGCGCATGGCGACGAGTTTCGCCTCGTCGGCAAGCGTCATGCCCAGGTTCTGTAGTTTCGACCATTGCACCTCGTCCCTGTTTCACGGCAAATGGTAAGACGGAGGACCCGGCGCTCGTGGGAGCACGCTTACTCTTCGGTTCTGTTAGGCTTGGGAACATTGTTGGTTCCCGCCTTGCGCATAGAGACGATGCTTTCGCGTGGAGACTCGACCTTGGTCGCAGGCCGTCGTTGACTTCGCCAAAACGTCGTTCGCTCTGCTTTCATGGCCCACTGAATTGCTCCATCAAAGACAGGACGGGGTAGCTGTAGAACGGGCAGAAAGAAATGAGGCTCATGGTTCGACTACGTAAGGTCGTGCCGCATACTGGTGACTTCATAGCTGCCAACAAGCTCTGCTCGTCTATCTCCCTGACGTCGCAACGCAGTAGATGACGCAACGAGGGGTATAGGATACACCATACGTCGCTCGGCTGGAGATGTTTCGCTGCCGAGGCGATGAAAGCAGCTGCGCCTAATCACGCGCACATCAGCGACGATATGACACTGGAATACGAAACGACGAACCCTGTCGTATCCAAACGTTAGGGTGGTAAAAGAAGCATAGCGTCGCACTCATGAGCTCCCATATGCGCATCTTTTGGAACAGTCCGAGTTCGCAGAGACTGGTGAGCGCGGATAAGACGCGCGCAACGACGCTCTCCTCAACATCTACGTCGGTTAGCACATCAAGACTCGGAACGAGATGGGTGCACTCACCTGAGAGCGCCTGCACCATCAACGGCAAAATATATTCCTCCAAGCTTCGTCCACCAGCACAAGCAGCAACGTCGACGATGCTCTCAAAGAATGCATGTCGGAGTAGCCAGTCTCGGTCATTGAGGTACGTGATCATGTGGCTCAGAATGACGTCGTTGGTCTTCTGGCGACCCAGAAAGATGCAAAGCGCGCTGATGTTGTGCAACACGGCACGTTTCACGATCGGCGAGGGGTCCATGAGGAGTGCGGCGAGCTGTTCTTGGATGGACAGATGCAGGTCGTACAGGGACGCGTCATAAGAGACCTAGGGTCGGTCAGTAAAGGAACCGTTAGTGGGCATGCAAAAACGACGTACCTCAAAGTGGACTTCGTCGTATTCTTGTCTGTCATTCGCGCCAGGAGCGACGCCGTGAGCTTGGAGTGTCTGGCCTATTTCGAGGTACCGTAGCGCAGTGTCCGCGAGGGGAGCGATGCACTGGGCATATGTCGCACGCACGGTGACCTCTGTATCTTGGACGAGATATCGAACATTTGGGATGATGTACTCGGGAAATATGGAGACGTTCGACGGTGTGATCACAGTCACCCTCATCAACTGGGACCAAATTCAGTAGCGTTCGAGTGTTGAAAAGGCATGGCCACCAACAATTTGCATGAGCGTTCTGACGGCCGCAGCTCGTACGATGGCGACTTCGTCTCGCAACAGCTCTACGACGTACGGAACAGCACGATCCAGCTTGGATTCGTCGGTGAGCTGGGCACAAAGTGCCAAGAGAATGTCGAGTGCACGAATGCGGGACGAAGGCAGGGAGCAGTTTCTGATATTTGCAAGCACAAGGGAGAGCAGGATGAGAGCAGGGCCATCCTCGGCGGGGGTTGGACGAGATGAGGGCGTATAGGATGGAATTTGTAGCGCAACAGGGAAGATGTCCTAGTGTATATTGTCAGCTGTGCACGCGGCAAAACTAAAAGAGAGGACCTGGTGCAAGTTGAGAGAGGAAGGGATGGTAGTGTCATAGTCTACCCTCACGTCCGTGTGGTCAGGTTGTTGTGGTGGGAGGAGATGAGGTTCGACGGATGCGTAATCCTCCCAGATTCTGTCTATGCGGTGATCGCTGTCGCTAGGGAGTGCCTCACCTGCACCTTCTACGTTTGCAGCAGACTCCTTGCTCTTGACCGAGTTGGCGGTGGATGGCGGAGCGATGGTAGACGAGGGAAAGGGAAGCGAGGTGGCACGTTCACTGATGGACGCGACGTATCCGTGGAGAAAGGAATAGAAGCATTCTGGTAAAACACTACCTCTGGCGCTGGCCAAGGCGTCGTCAAAGGTGGGACGAGACGAAGGATCGAGGGATATCATTTGTTGTATCATGGTCTGTTGACGCGACGTCAGTTTGGCGGGATTGCAAGGTCAGGGAATACTTACACGAATGCCTTGATCGTCGATCGCGGCCAGTTGGGAGTCGACGGTATATTCACCTTCACGATACTTGAACAATTGACTGAGGGTGAAGAGAGGAGCACCCTCGAGGAACATTTCAGCAATGACGCAGCCTGCACTGAAGATGTCCATTGCCTCTGTGACGCAGTCGTTGGAATCGGGTTGCTCGATGGACCTGGTAACCTTTTCAGCCTTGTAGAAGCGCTCTGGGGCGAGGTAGCAGGTTCGCCGTCCACTAATATCGTAAAAGAAGGAAAAGTCTGATGGATCGTCGAGAGGGAGATGAGTTGGTTTGTAGGGCGCGAAGTCAGTAAGGTATATCCAATTCGAGGAGGTGACGAGGATGTTCGTGGACTTGATGTCGCCGTGAGAGGTATTTTGGAGGTGAGCAAGGGAGAGGGCGGTGAGGAGCTGGTAGACGATCCATTTCTTTTCGATGACGGAAAGAAAGGGACGGGTGCTGCGAAGATTGAGTGTCGAGTGCAAAGCGATGATTTTTGGGGACGTACCTGATGCGGTCGTAGAGGTTGCTGGATATCCACTGTCGTATGAGATAGCCAGCCCTGTCCGTTTCTACAAAGGCCTGGTAGGTGTACACGTTTGGGATGTCCTGGAGGGCATCTCTGTCGACTGTGGATTGGGTCAGCGGAGGTGCGGTGTAACAGGGGACGCGCACCCTTTTGCTTTCTGTGGTAAGCTCTGAGGGAGATGGCGGGGTCGTGTTTGATGAATATCTTGATGACGAGCGGGCCGTTGCGGTGCCGACACTTGACGGTCTTGAGAAAGCGTGCCTGTCCGATGCTGCGGGGGATGAGTCGTGGTCGACGTGCACGACAATGACGGACCTCTTTTCGTAGACGATGTCTGGGGTGAGCTCGGCTACAAAGGCGTCGAGTGCACCGGTGGTTCTCGCGAGGGTCGATCCGGACTGGACATTGCCCATGGGGAAGTATATTTGGACAGACTACGTGAAAGTAAAAAGGGGCGCAGCGCTGACTGATCTTAACGCCGTGATGTCCGCTCTAGAGTCGCTGTACGTTCGGTCGTGGACGTCGTCTGGCACGATGAGCACGACGGGGCGCAATGAGCAGCAGCGCTGGGTGAGCCACGCCACCGCGCAGAGTGGGAGCGAGCTAGTGTGACAGGGTGTCACGTTCGATTGTCACGTTGTGCATCGGTTGACCTTGCGCTGTCGCTGCGGGTCGTCGCATTCAACGCCAAGCACCGAGCTCGACGTCGCCGACGCTCCCGGCGCTCATTTTCCGTTTTTCTCGAGGGCGGCGACGACGATGAACTACCCGTCGCAGGCCCAGCAGGGCCAATACCCAATGTCCTTTCAGCAGCCCGTCATGCACAGCCAGTCGTACCAGCAGGTCAACGGCATGATGCCAAAGTTCGTCTCCGGATACCCCAACTACTCCCCACAGCAGGGCCAGAGCCAGTCCATATCCCCGACTCAGCTCATCGCCCCGCATAACTCGCACCAGATCCCCGCTCAGCCCCTCACACTCACTCCTGCTCAGCTCCTCCAGCAGCAGCAAGGCGCCTCCTTCAACCCCGCAATCAACATCGCCCCAATGCCCGCCCTCGTACCCCAAATCAACAACGTCCAGCCCATACAGAACATCCCCATGACCATCCAGCAGATGCAGCACATCCCGACCACACCAAACCAGCCTCAAAATTCGCCCATGCGCATGCCCTTTCAGCCCGCCATGAACCCCCTCCGCTACGCTCAAATGACCCCGCAGGAACGCGTCGCCTTCCAGCGACAGCAGCAGGCCGCCAACCTCGGTCATCCCATCCCCCCAGATCGCGCGCCTGGCACTCCCACCCAGCACGAACGCGGTCTTGGCCTCGCCCACGAACGACCCCCAAGCCAGCACGGCCGCGCCCTCGTGGACCGCCAGCCCAGCCAGCAGCCCTACGACCGCGCGCAGAGCCAGTCCCACGACATACCTCAAATGCAGATCGACCGCCCCTCCTCCTCCGCCTCCGCTCGCTCCCATCACTCCCATCCCACCCACGACCCCGCGCCCATGATGCCCCCTCCCAGCTCGCGTCCTGGCACCGCGTCGGGCACCATGAACACCCCATCACGCATGAACCCAAACCAACACCCAATGAATATGAACATGAACCCGGTCCCTCTCGGCACCAACATCAACATGGGCCCTCACATGGCCCAGGGACAGAATATCAACCCCGCCATGAACCAACAGCAGCAAATCAATCCCCAGCTCAATCCGGCTGCAATGCAAATGTCTGGAGTCCCCATGGGCATCCCAATGAATCGCCCCCCGACTCGAACGGGTTCAGCACTTGGTCATGGCTCCCCGAAACAATCCCCACGTATGAGTATGGGCTCAATGGGCGGTTCCCCTGGTGTTGGAATGGGTGGCTTGGGTCCAGGTGTGCAGGGCGGCATGTCGAGTAGCTTGCCTAGCGGGATGGGCCCGACCATGGCTGGCGGCATGGGCGCGGCCATGGGTAGTGGTAACATGGGGAATTTTGCGGGTCCCATCAACGGAAATATGGGTATGGGCATGGGCATGGGTCCACAGGGAATGCCGGTCATGTCAGGTATGGGTGGAATGGGTGGCATGGGACCCATGAACATGAACGCGTCTATGCCAGGCAACCTAGGCCCCGGGGGGAACATGATGGGTGGTGCTGCAGGCCCGTTAATGGGCCCCCCAGTTCTCCCTCAAGGTATGCAACGGCCCGATAGAGAGCCAATGATGCAACCCCATATGCGCGAATCATCCGCGCCCATCTCACGTGAAACAGTGAGTATGACGGCCCCCTTCAATGACCAAGCTCACAGGATACTGCAGAGCCTCCCTCCAAGCTCGACAGGTCCGTTTACGGGCCTCGATAACACGGGCGTCTCCGCGATCCCTCCCAACATGCCCCGACAAGGCTCGCAACCCCCGCCACAACAGTCGCCCATGCGTCAAGTGCCACCCCCTCACCGTTCTCCGATGCCGCCCATGCGAAAAATGAGCGAGATACCTGCCCGTGCGGCCACGCCACCCGTCAACGTACCGCCCATTCCGGGTACGACCCCAGGACAAAAGCTTCCCCCTCACATTGCTTCCCTTAACCCTGCCGTCACCAGGATTTCCTATATACCGTACGCCGTCCCGCCGAAAGCATCCGACACGACGGATGCCACCTCCGACGAAGACAAGAAACCTTCCTCCGACGAATCAACCACCGACACCGAGAAGGACGGCGCGTCAGAGAACAAACCCCCGGTCAAGATCGAAGACCCCGTACCAATGCTCACGCCTTCCGAAATAGCAATGCTCAAAGACGTGATGGTGCGCGACTCGGCGTACGAGACCGTATACCGCGCCAAGCAAGCGAGGACGATGCAGGAATTACGGACCGCTGGACCCGCAAGATTGGCGTGGTGGGACAGGGACTTTGCCTCAAATATGGGGGTCAATCGACGGCCGGATCGGTTCGACGTTCGGTATCCTCGTCCGCAACGCACTGACATGGCTCCGAGGAGAAAGGGGGCGAGGCGAGAAGGCATTCGTATGTCAGTATCTTTTTCTCTCGTTTTCTAAACCCGCGATGATTGAGCCTCTGAATGCGATAGACCGAGGAAGTTGCCGCCCGAGTTGGCGGATCGACCTGAGCAGCTTGTGCCGATCCGGCTCGAGTTTGACGTGGAGCATCACAAGATGCGTGAGACGTTTGTCTGGAATCTAAACGGTCAGTTTCGCATCTTTTTTTCTGCCTGCGTCTCGCTCAACCTGGGTCACCAGACCCCGTTATTACCCCCGAAATGTTTGCGCAGACCCTAGTCGAGGATTACGCCCTCGCACCCATGTATCACAGCGTCATCACCAAGTCGATCCAGGAGCAATTGAGTGATTTCAAAGCACACATTGCCAGCATAGACACGGACTGGAGACCGCCTGCGATCGAGATACCCCAGTCGGAAGGACCTGGCGGGGAGGAACAGGACGACTCGGACGTCGAGGTCGTGCACCGCCCTCAACGGCCTGCGCCAGAGCGCGACGACGATGCACCTTGCATAGACACGGAGGACGACGGTGTGACCGTGGGGCGAGGGACGCTGGACGAGGAGGCGGTGCAGTGGTGGGAGTCGTGGCGGAAGCGCGCAAAGAAGGAGATGCCGATGCGTATCGTCCCGACCAACAGGCGAAAGAAACGCAAGATTAGCGTCAAGATTGAGGACCCGGCCGAGGCGAGCGGGAGCAATGGCAATGGTGACGAGAGACCGCGGACGGTGGACAAGTTTGAGGTGGACGAGAAGAAGGTGCATGAAGACTTGCGGATATTGATCAAGGTGAGTTTGCATCGCGGCGTCGTTGGTGGCGTGTTGACCGTGCGTGCGCCAGCTCGATATTATCGTGGGTTCGATGAAGCTGGACGATCAGTTCGAGTGGGATCTTGAGAACCAGGATGCGTCCCCGGAACAGTTTGCTGAGGTGTATGCAATGGAGCTGGGTTTGGGTGGGGAGTTCAAGTGAGCACGCACCTTTAAATAATGCGGGCGTGGTGGCTGACGCGTGTCTAGGACCGTCATTGCGCACTGTATACGGGAGCAAGTCCAGGTGTATCAAAAGTCTCTCTTCCTCGTGGGGCACCCTGCCGACGGTTCCGCCGTCCAAGACGACGATCTGCGCATGTCCTTCTTACCTAGTCTTACCTCTGCTGCGAGAGCGATGGACCAAGTCCAGTCCTTTACGCCCATTCTTAGCTACCTCAGCGATGGCGAGATCGAGCGGAATGAAAAAGAGCGAGAAAAGGAGCTCACCAAGAGACGGAAACGGAACACGCGTGGTCGTCGTGGTATTGCACTTCCGGACCGTGAACCTAACCGAACATACCGTACCCCTGCGATCGGCTTCCCTGAGCTGGATCCTGCGACGCTTGCTCTGGCTGCTGCCGCGAGTGCGCCCACATCAAGGCGTGCGGCTGCAGCGGCTGCCTCGGTGACGATCGCCAACATGGTGGCGTCGGAGAATGGGACAACTATCATGCCACTGCAGTTGCCACCCCAACAGTCGATCCCCCAGGCGCCTTTGTCGCTGGGCAAGGAGAAGAAATCAAAATGGTTGTTCAAAGCACCCGAGTATCCTCCTGAAATCCTCCGTCCGCGCGCACTTGTAACTGCACCGACGCCGACGACCGCTATGGAATCTGCCACCATGTTGCCCTCGTCGCTGCTCGAAAACGAACCGCCTGCTCCGGTCGTGACTCCCGCACCGCCAGACGCCAAAGCGATCGCGAAGAAGGCGAGGGAGAGTGAGAGGGAAGCAAAAGAAAAAGAGTTTGCTGACGGACAACATGCCAACGTGATCAATGGCGTTTGGCACTGCTCTAATTGTGGCTGTCCGGAAAGCATCGCGATCGGGCGACGAAAAGGACCCTTGGGAGACAAGTCCCAGTGTGGGACGTGCGGTATGCGGGTCGCTTTTTCCTATGAAACGCCTTGGACTGATGATGATGTGTGTCCTTAGGCAAGTTTTGGCATCGGCATCGACGTCCGCGCCCAGTTCAGTATAATTCGGATCCACAGTACCATCTCAGTCTGAGAAACGAAGAGTTGGGCAAGACGAGCACCAAGAAGCGGGGTCGGGCAGCAAACTCGGTGGCTGCAGACGGCGCGGAGACACCGAGCCGGCAAAAATCTGAACTGTGGGTGGAGGTGCCGACACGAGCGCCCAATTCGGCGACGATACCACCGTCCGAGGACGATAGACCTGTATCGCCGGTATCGACGGCATCGAGCGTGTCGGAAGCGCCTCTCGCTCAACAATCCCAATCCCTCAAAACGAACGGTGCGAGTCAATCCACAGCTGCCGCTCCCCCGCGACCGTCGACGCCGGACTCGCCGCGACCTCCACCGGGAGTGAGTTCGAGTTCTCCAGGGGGAGACCCCGCCTCGAATGCGAGCGGTGCATACGTGAGCGCACACGTTTTCTGATGCGGATGTTATTGATGCTCAAACGTCAAGTGAACAGTCTATACCCGCGTGGCTGTCTGGTGCGATCGTGTCATTGCAAGCCAGGTATCCAGACGATAAATTTGAGGCGATCTTGCGCAAGTCGTCGCCCAAGGCAACGCCAGAGTGGCGGATAAAGTGTCTGGATTGTCCTGGCAAGGTGCGTAACCGCCAGGAGGTGGCGATTTGGTTTCTGACCGAGGGGGTTTCGTCGTAGCTGTATAACCCCGGACCGAACAGTTCGTTGTCGAATTACGAGATTCACTTGAAGAACCGGCAACATCGGTTACGGGTCTCGAGTCGCGTCAAGGTTACCTCGTCCTAGTCGTTGCTCCCCGCTACATTCCCATCTCGGGCCTATGAAACATTGGGTATCACGCCGATATTTACGGAACGAACATGGTTTTTGTGTCTAATTTTGCTTTCTCTCTTTCTCTCTTTTCGTTTTCGTTTTCGTCTCTCTTTTTTTCTGTTGCAATTCGATGGTCTTGCTTGCGATCCCGCTGTGTCGTGTACCTGCTTGTACATACCTTATTATCGTGTTTATCTGCTTTCTCACAAAAAAGGTCTCTGCCAGATCTAATATTAGAGACGGAGGGAGGACATTCGTGTAGACTACGGGTCGCTAGATCCGAATACTATTACTTAAATATTCAATCCATGGGAGCGAAGTTGTCTTCATTCCTCCACCAAGGATGACCAACTCTGAGATATGGCAGCCCGACGCAGGTCAGAGCAGGCCACCACTCATACCAGGCGAGGTGTACAGACCGGACATACTCGCTGTGATCGAGCGGACGATCGACGGGCTCCGTCCGGCGCTGAGAGCGTTGAGCGATAAGATTCATGGTGCGTCTTCGACCCCGTTCTCCTCGTCGACGCCGTGATGCTGACGCACGATAGCTCGACCTGAACTCAAGTTTGAAGAACAGTGAGTCCCAAGTTTCGATACTTGCTCAACGGCGATCACGATCGACTCACGCGGGCGTTCACCGCATAGCTACGCACACGACGAATACACGCAGTTCATGGAGAGCCAGGGTTTCGTAGTCGAGCGACACTACCTCCTCGACACCGCCTGGGTCGCTACCTACACCCATCGCAACGCAGGGGCCGACTCGCAAGTCGAAGGCGGTCAGTACACGGCCGCGCTCGGCGTGAACTCGGAAATGGACGCATTACCCGGGATCGGACACGCGTGCGGGCACAACCTGATCGGTATCGCGGGCGTGGCGATCGCGTGTGCGGCCAAGGCGGCGATGGAGACGTTGGGGATTGAGGGAAAGGTTGTGTTGCTCGGGACGCCGGGTGAGGTGTTCTTTTTTTGCCTTTTTTTCTTGTCGAAGGAGGAAGAGGGAATCCAGGGGAGGCTGACTCTTTTTCTTTTCAGGCGAAGAGGGCGGTTCGGGCAAGGTACGCTTGTTGGAGAAAAGGGCGTATGATGGGTTGGACGTTTGTCTGATGTACGTGCCGTCGTCCTTGGTCCTTGACCCGTGTTCCCTCCTGCCTCCCCCTCGTCTCCCCCTCATCTCAGGTGTGCTGCTGAACGGGATGATGTTTCAAACTCAGGTGCCACCCTGCGCCTGGCCCGCCGCACTCTGCTAGTCTGAGCAGCTCGCTGGCCGTCGTCCAGCGCCAAGTGGACTATACCGGTCATACGTAAGGAACCGCGATCCCACCGTCTTCACGTCGCTCACTCAGTCAAATGTTGGTGTCCCCTCACCCTCGGGGCTTCTAGTGCACATGCGGGCCTCAGCCCTTGGGAGGGTCAGAATGCCCTCGACGCTGCCGTGCTCGCGTACACCAACGTCGGACTGTTGCGTCAACAGATCAAGCCCACGCATCGTGTGCATGGCGTGTTTGGAGGACAGGATTGGGCGCCAAACAGTCCGTGTCGATCGTTGTCGCACTCGATCTGAGGGTCGCTGAACTCGTTTTTCCTAGTCATTCCCGATCAGGCTTCAATGCAGTGCGTGTTTTCGTTTCCTGTTCGGTTCTTCGATGATGGAACGAGCGAGTATAGTTGGTATATTCGCGCGCCGACGACCAAGGAAGTATATGGGACGGCAGCTCGGGTCAAAAAGTGTTTCGAGTATGCCAAACAGTCCTTGCCCACAGTCGCGCCTGATGGAGAGGTCTGCTGTTTTTCAGGGCCGCAGCGACTGCAACAGGATGCAAGATGAACATCAGCTACGAAGCTGTTCGGAACGAGCTTGTTCAAAACGAAGTCCTCGGTAGATAATGTCTCCTAGACGTGTCCTTTCGTCGATCACTTGTCTCATTCCTGTACTC
>JBBPMW010000067.1:0-34570 GCA_038090535.1 Tylopilus alboater | reverse complement strand
TATGCGTACTCTGCCGCAAAAGCAGGACTTCATCACCTGAGTCGTCACCTCGCTGGACGACTCGGCAACGAAGGGATATTGAGCAATACCATTGCCTGCGGTGCGTTGAATTCCACTGCCGTCTAGTTGCAGTTGCATTGGCTGATTTGGCCGTCTCCATCTTCAGGAGCCTTCCGGAGCAAACGTAAGTTGCCTAGTTTGTCGATCAATGTGGTCCTGGCTAAGCGAATGGTTGAGCAGTGACCGCTGAAATGCTAGATACTCGGGGAGACATTTTCATGTCGCGAATTCCGACCAACCGCCTCGGTACCCCAGAGGATATCGGGGGCACCGCATTATTCCTCGCAAGTCGAGCTGGCTCGTATGTCAACGGCGCGACAATTACTCTTGATGGCGGCTTCCTTGTTAACATGCCATCATGTAAACTCTGAGGGACTAAATCCATTACATACTCGACCACATTCTGTTTTACATGCTCCTATAGTACCATCTGCTTTTGACTGTATATTACACTAAGCATATAGTCACCGCGATACATTACCCTCATTCCGTACGGATACTTCCACTTTACCGGGTTCAATTTCTTTCGTTCCTTCTGCCCCGGGTTTCCTCGAGGAGTTGCTTGTGCTTGCCTCTCCCCCTAGACTCCTCACCATCTCCGCCGCCTCATCGCCATCAAGACCAAGATCCTTGACCAGTTGTGTTAAATCATCGTCTGTGACCCTTACTCCCTGCAGTCCGAAGCCTTCGAGTTCTGTGCTAATATCGAAATCTTCCCGTTTGTTCACTGGCTTCGACGGGGTGTCCGGATCTTGAGGAAAGAACTTGGGTTTGTGATGCTCTGGGGTCATCTGAGCCACAGGGACCGCGCCAGGGACACCAACAGGTTTGGCGACGGGTGCGGGGCGGTCTTCGTCGACCACTGCATTCCATGTTTCCTTGAGTCGTAAAAAGACATCTAGTTCGCCAGATTCCACGGCTTCTTCGCTGATGGCTGGAGATCAGCAGGATGGATGGCATGACAGAACAGGCGATGCCCACAGTGCGTCAAAGTCCTGTGCACAGATGTCTCGGTCGTCAGTCGATATGTGCGCCCGAACGTGGTCTACGCACACCCGGGTACCTGCCCCCGATGAGTATACCGGGCAACTGCTGCTTATCTGCGCCCAGATCAGCGCTGAAACAGCTACTGTCATCAACTCGACGTCACGGACCGAGTGGTGCCTTTCTCTTCCACAAGCGCTTGGCGTCTTCGTCCGAAGCGAGGTCGAAAGAAGTGAACGGAATCTTCTTGGTTTGCAAAATGCGCAAGATGTATTCTGTGAAGATGCATGACTTTCGACCACGGCATAGCACTCGAGCTATAAGCGACTGACCCTGGCGCTTTCGAAGGACAGGTTGGGAGGCGATTGTGGTGAGGAACACCTGGATCGGAGGTGAAGGCATGTTTAAAAGATTGATCGATGCTGTTGCCCGTGGGGATGATCGACTTGCCAAGCTGGTAGTAGCAAGGCTGGCTTCTGTTACTCAGGCTCCATCACCAACATACCACAATATCAATGACCTTGTCAGTCCTTATTGTCTGTTTGGGTAACATCTGTCGCTCTCCCATGGGAGAAGCCGTGCTTAGGCACGAAGCCGCAAAGCGGGGGACCGACATCGAAGTCGATAGTGCAGGTACCGCTGCATACCACGTTGGCGAGGATCCAGATTACAGGTACACACTCTTCGACGGTCGATAGCGAAACTTCTAACCACTATTTGGCACTGCAGAACCATTTCGACGTGTAAAAAGGTGTTTATTTACACTACGATAACTGCAGAACTCGTGTTGATTGAGATCCAGCACAACATACCGATCAATCACACAGCGCGCCAAGTGGAGGAGGCAGATTTCAGTAAATTCCAATATATCCTTGCTGCAGATGGATCAAACCTTCGCAATTTGGTGGCAAAGAAACCGACAGAAGGGACTGCAATCGTGCATCTTTGGGGATCATACCTAGATAACAAGCCTATCTCGGACCCTTACTACGGAGATATCGTGAGGTTTTCGTTGTAGCCAAAGATGTGATCTGACGTATCCGATGTCGCACAGACGGCATTCGAGAGATGCTTTGAAGAATGTACAAAGCTTTCAGAGGCCTTCCTCGATGAAGTTGTCAGCAAAAACTGACAATGCTTAGATGTCCATATCCAGTGTTCCTGCAGCATAATGTAGAATACAACCCGACCCGTCCTCCGTGGTAAGGATAACGATGGATCAGTTCAAGGTAGGCATGTTTACCGACGCGCGGTTGCCTACGGCATCTTCAGCTCTCCAGAGGCTCGTGGTAGTCTGGTTTCGGATGTTAGCCTTTCATGAGTCCTCTGTCAACCGGCAAACCGTACCTTATTCTGAGTGTAGAAATTGATCCCGCTGTGCTCATGTCAATTAATTGCGTAGCGAACAATGGTTCCCTGGTAGGATAGAGCTCACCTCTTGCCATAAAATCCGATGTCGCCCAAGACACTCCCCTTGTTACCACTCCAAGCAAACATGGGAAGAGGCACTGGGATAGGCACATTGACACCGATCTGACCAACGTTCACTTGTGTCTCAAATTTGCGTGCTGTTGCGCCGGATTGCGTAAATATAGCAGCACCGTTGCCGTAGTGGTTTGCATTGATGATATCAAGGGCGTCGTCCAATGTATCTGCAGAGATAACGGTGAGTACAGGACCGAAAATTTCCTCACTTCAAGAGACGTAAGCCGCAGTGTGTTAGGCAAGAGAACAAGAATGCTAACCGGTAACACTGCATAGTAGTTGTAGCTTCGATAATGGTGGGGCCAACAAAATTGCCGTTAGGGTAGCCAGGCACAGCGATTCCCCGCCCGTCGAGATGAATACGTCCACCTTCCTCTACTGCGGAAGATATGAGCCTCTCCACACGACTCTTAGCAGCTGGCGAGATGAGAGGGCCACTGCAGCGATGGGTGACACTCGAATTGATGTAAAACGAAGAGCGCACATACAAGTCTGTACCACTTTCGAATCCTCCGTTGACTTGAAGCTTTCTAGCGCGCTCAACTAGCTCGGGGAGCCAGGACTGCGCGGTTCCTACGAGGACGACTGAAGCGTGTTCCTTCAATTTGAGGTCGCCAAACTTCTCCGAGAAACACTCACCCACAGAGATAGCCATGCATCTCTGCCCAGCAGCTGACCGACACAGTTCAATCCTCTGGAAAGTATGACGAAAGAATGACTTACCGCCGAAAGCTGCCCCTAGGATGGAATTCAATGCGAGGTTCTTATTTGCTATACAAGTTATTAGCAGCCGTCTACTGTCCAAAAGCATGTGTTTACCATCAGACATCAATACTGCATGATTTTTGGCACCCATATTTGCCTAGACAAGACAGTTCATAAGCTTCATTTAGTAAAGCGGTGAGCTTACCTGAACGCGCTTGCCATTCTTCGTACCTCTGATATGAAGGTCAGCTGCGGTGTGACGACAGGGACTCTCACTCGCCTTTCGTATATATGCCGACCGGCACGATCACCACCAACAAAACTTATCGCCCTTATGGCGGGGTGATCACAGACAGCGTTAACGGTGGGAACAGTTCCGTGCACCACGTTGACAACGCCAGCAGGCAGGCCTAGCACACGACATGTTAGTACGCACCTGATAGTCGATACGGCTCAGTGATATGTTACCTGAACGTTCGCAGAGTTCTGCGATGATCATGGCCGCACCGGGATCACGCTCTGAAGGTTTGAGGACAAGAGTGTTTCCTGTGACGGCCGCCATTGGAATCGTCCACAACGGAATCATGCTGAGGGAGATGAAGAGCGAAGCATTGAATGAAACAATACTACGTACGCAGGAAAGTTGAACGGAGCGATACTGTAATGCATAGATACGAATGCACGGATGCCACGATTTGTAACTCAGTACTGACCTTGCGCAAACACCCAAAGGCACTTTGCGAACCTCGGTATCCATATCTTTGCTGACTGTAGGGAGTAAGTCACATTCATGCTGGACAGAAGCCTACAATACCTTCTATTTTATCGCCAAGCAATGTTGAAGTGATTCCGATTGCAGTTTCGACCACCTGGAGTCCACGAAGGACGTCGCCGTGTGCATCTTTGCGAGTGCCGATTAATGGTTGCTGCCGGCGGACACAAAGACGGATCTACCTGCCAAGGTCTTCCCCTGTTCCAAGACGATACTAGCGGCTAGGACACCGGCATTTTGGCGGATTTGGTTTTGCAACCTGTGGGGCATGGTGAACGAAAAAACGAGACAGAAGCAGAGATAACGAACTCTATGGCAAAACGCTGACGGGACAAGACGCTCTGTCTGCTCCAAGTCTTGTAGGCTCGGGAAGCAGCGTCGACGGCCTGTTCAAACTCGGTGGGGGTGGTCTCCGGGACGCGAGTGAGTAAAGTTTGAGTGGACTGAGCAGCGGAATAAGTTCGTGAACGAGATGAGAAAGCAATGGAGACCAACCGGATCGACCACGTCATGCCACACGGTCGCCCTGCTCTCGACAAACTCACCGCCAATGTAGTTCTTGGTGTTCCCACCGGTTGCATGTGTGCCTTTCCACTCCGCAGACAACTTCTCGGCCCACGGGCGGGCTGTTTGGCTCAAACCTGAGAGGGTCGCGTATGAACGACGAGATGCGACGGGGCTGAGACGGGCAAACGACATCGCGGGTGGGGAAGAGATCGAGTCCGAGACCCGATGTGTGAGTGTACCATCAGATCACGTGCTTATGTCACGTGCATCACCGTCATTTGTGACAATTCCGAGTTATGAGTTGAATTTGCTGGAGGCGACGATGAACCCGACCGGCAGTCCGAACGGTGTGCCAGCTGATCACCATTTTCCAGTTCATACCCATGTCAACGCACTCCACATGCACCAGCAGTCTCAGTCTCGCGAGCACTGGCCCCAGATGCTCCCTCAAAACCAGCCCCAGCAGTTTCATGGCTCACCCTGGCAGCAGTCACAGCCAGTCCAGCTGGGCCCGTCTGCACCCACCTCTGTGCCTCAGGTGCAGCCCCAGGGCTATCAGAACCCACCACAGTACTATCAAAATCACAGTACCCAATCTTTCGACCTCTCCTCCATCGTCCCCCAGCAGATCATGCAGGATTTTTTGCGCCTGAGCACGCCTGTCGGTTCATCTCCAAACGACGACACCATCCTCGCTCAAGCGCTTTACGAAAGTAGACAGTCGGGTAAAACCTACAGACAGGCTCTCGAGGGTCTTCATGGGGTAGGTCGCTCCAGCCATACTATGTCCCCTTCCGCTTATATCCTTCCAGGTCAATAATCACGCTGCAAATCTCTGGAAAGACTACTACTTGGACCATCACGATCGTTTCGACCTCCTCGTGTCTCACTTACCCGAGCAACCAAAAACCGTCAAGAAACCAGTCGTGCCGAGCAAGTCATCCCCTCACGTCAACGAGCAAGGCACATCTCATCAAGTAGCGCGAAAGCGACATGTATCTCCTCCTCGTCATTCACCTTCACCTCCACGCCAATCCCCTAAAAAGAAGGCACGCCCTTCCGCTCCTTCACAAGCCCCGCGGCGAAAACGTGCTACTCCCCAGTCCGTCACCGCTACTACGTCGGTACTGGCTCGTCCCCCTAAACGCCCACGAGCCACCTTCAATAGCCTCTCTGCACCCTTGCCCTCCAACGATGTCCCGAACCTAATGCCGCCTCAAGTTCACATCCCCCTCCCGGAACCACCTTCGCGATCGCCAACGCCTCCCGCGACCGTGCAAATTGGTAATAATGGAAATAAATATACCAAGGAAGACCGTGAATACTTCATCAAGTTTCTCGTATGGCGATTGAAGCAAGAGCCTTTGCTGACAAAGAAGGAACTTTGTGAACTGCTTCACGAGAAGGTGAGCAATATCTCGGCTTATCTTTGCGGTCAACATTCCCTGATGAAGCGAACTAGGTACCTCATCATAGCGCGAGTTCCTGGGCTTCCCATTGGCATCAACGTCACGACATAGCCGACAAGATTTTTGCCACATATCACGACAGTTCCGACGCCGATGCAGAGGACGACGAAGACCAGCAAAATGAGGAAGAAGAGGTGGAGGTAGAACTTGAAGACGAAATGAAGAACGACGAAGACGACGATGCTGAATCTGATGCAATGTCAGCAAATGAACCTTCACGTGACCAGAGAGGCGTGATCCGTTCTGAAGGAACATTTTCAGACTTCGACGACATCGATACCGAGGAGGACGAAGCTGAAATGGGAGAACCTGGCTCTTCGTTTACACAGGGAGATTGGCGTCTTCTTGCGAAGTTCATTTCCAGGAATCACTGGGATGAAATGTCGCCGAAGGAGCGATGGCAAACCTTTACCGAAACTGTACGTGATTATCCCCAAGTGTTCACCCGTTCTCTCCAATTAACTCCTGATGGGGCAGCACGGAACTAAGCGAACTAGCAAGGCTTGGGGCGAATTTTACCGCAGAAATGAAAATGGTATGGTTCGAATGATCCGTGACACACCTGTTCCACTCGTTGACCATATCACCGTCGTAGCAATTCTGAAGATGTCTAAGCGGTACCCAGCTGGACCCAGCAGTGGTAATCAAAGTCGGCGTGGACGTTTATCGTGGCGAAACTGACGGAAAACTTGCAAGAACTCGACTTGGACGAGGATGGGAAACATGAGAGTGACAATGGGGAAAACTGAATGCGACGGCAGGGTGGACGGCGGACCCTGTCCCGCATGACTATTACTCGTGTTTTGTTATGTGTTAATGTTCTGCGTAATACTGAATTGTTGGCTCCAAGTTATCAAGTTGGGCTTGTTTGCAGAATAGCACGTGGCCACTATAAGTAGAGGGCGTCGGTGGGTTGCTCAGACTCGTTGACACCGGTCGTTACTTGCCAACTGCAAATCCTATCCCTCTTGTATCATCTATCCTACAACCCATCCACAGTCTAATTGACAGCTGACGATCAGCCATGGACGAGGAGTACGATGTGATTCAACCCCAAGATCTGATAATTAACTACTCCATGTTGCTGACTTGTTCCCCAGGTTATCGTTCTCGGCACGGGTCTGACAGAGTGTATCTTGTCAGGCCTTCTCTCGGTCGAGGGCAAGAAGGTCCTTCACATGGATAGAAATGACTATTACGGTGGCGACAGTGCCAGTTTGAACTTGACGCAGGCAAGTTACGCGTCAACATTGTCAGTGCTGCCCACAACCGCTCACGTACATCGGCATCTAGCTCTATCGCAAGTTCAGGCCAGATCAGCCCCCACCCGCGGCACTCGGCCGCGATCGCGACTACGCAGTTGATCTGATACCCAAGTTCATCATCGCCTCTGGAGAACTCACTAAGATCCTAGTGCACACTGACGTGACGCGGTATTTGGAGTTCAAGCAGATCGCAGGAAGCTTTGTTTATCGCGATGGTAAAATCTCCAAAGTCCCGAGCACCGAGATAGAAGCTGTAAAAAGTCCCTTGATGGGCCTGTTCGAGAAACGTCGTGCTAAGAAGTTCTTTGAATTCCTGCAAGGGTGGAAGGACGACGACCCTACAACTCATCAAGGTCAGTGCATCTGCATGGCTGGGTACAGCACTGAATCATGTCCCATCAGGCATCGACCTCGATAAGGACTCCATGAAGACTGTGTACGAGAAGTTTGGTCTTGAACCTGGTACCCAGGATTTCATTGGTCATGCCATGGCCCTTTACCTCGATGACGAGTAAGCATTTGCGTACAATTGGTTGTATTTCTAGTGACGCGTTCCCAGTTATATCACAAAACCTGCTCGTCCCGCTTACGATCGGATCATCCTTTACACTTCTTCGATGGCTCGCTATGGCAAATCACCCTATATCTACCCATTGTATGGTCTCGGGGAACTTCCCCAGTCCTTCGCACGTCTATCTGCCATTTACGGTGGAACCTACATGCTTGACAAGCCGGTCCATGAGATCGTGACTGATCAGGATGGCAAGTTTGTCGGTGTACGTAGTGGCAACGAGATCGCCAAGGCCAAGCAGGTCATCGGTGACCCCAGCTACTTTGGTGCTGGTGAAGAGGCTGAAGGCGGTAAACTACGCGTTGTCGAGGAAGGGAGGGTCATCCGAGCGATCTGCATCCTGAAGCATCCGATTCCTGGCACGGAAGACAGTGACAGTGTCCAAATCATTATCCCTCAGAACCAAGTGAACAGACGCAATGGCATGTACATTAGATCCGTTCCTGCATCATATCGCTCATGTTGGTACAGATATCTATATTGCTATGGTCTCTTCAACGCACAACGTCTGCGCTAAGGACGTATATGTTGCCATCGTCAGTACCATTGTTGAGACGAAGCAACCAGAGCAGGAGATTATCCCCGGACTTCAGCTTCTTGGACCTATCTACGAGAAGTAAGGTTTCATTTTTGGAGCAGGTATGGTGCTGACTACATTAATTGTCATAGGTTTGTGACCGTTAGCCCACTCTACATGCCTGTATCTTCGGGAGAGGCTGACAACATATTCATCACTCGTTCTTACGACGCAACTTCTCACTTTGAAACCGTCGTCGAGGAAGTTCATGATGTCTGGATGCGTGTTATGGGCAAGGATCTCGTCCTCAGGAAACGGGAAGTGGAAGCGGAGAAGTAGCTGTGGACTGTGTATACTGCATGCTACAGCACGTTGTACCTTTACAAAGCCGCTTTGGCCAGTACACTCGATTCTATTGAAAACTATCGGGAAACGCATCCATGTTAAATTCTGGGACTTGAACGTCATGCTTTGCTGACTTCATCAGGCTCCCCAACCCGGCTCTGCGGGCGGCAAGATCACTTTCCTCCCTAATGGTCTCTTGTACTACGTCATGTAGGGCAAGTTCTGGGGACTGCCTTCTTGATAGTGTCTTGGACTCGATATCCATGTCGATCAAGATAGAAGGTCTTCTGCGTAAGAAAGGACTGGAAGCTAGAGTGCGGCGTGGCGAGATCGGACTTGGTGGCCCCTGCGATTGAGCTGCATCGCTCTGCGCAGCTGTTGTTGGTCGCTCGAAGGACCATGAACGAACAAGATAGAGTGCCAAAGCATGACAACCTATACGGGCGCAATCTAGGTCGTGCGGCGCAAAAAGGAACAGATAACGCTCACCCATCCGGCAAAACACTCGCGCGAGTTGTAGGATAAAGTTGAATTCTCTCCTTCCAGAGATCTCGCTGGTTCCCGCCGCAGTCTGTAGCGTCTTAGATCGCAATTGAGAGAACAAAAGCGCAAGACTTGGGTCATCAAAGTGCGGTTCACCAATTTCCAGGTTTTGCATTCCGAGAGAATCGGCCAGATCTCGCAAGGGTGTCTGTGGGGAGGGTAAGTAGATTGCACGAACGGTTGAGATTCATGACTTACCAGGAGGATCCTCACGGACAGGTCTCTGCGTCGTAACAACCAGAACGCCCAACTTCCCAGCCACCTGTTCCCTTCGCGGAAGGCAGTCGGCAGTACGCTGTTGTTCAAGATGTCACGCAATACTTCTCCGTCGTTGCCTTCGATTACGCGTGCAAGGGCTACAGCAAGTTGGAAGTCAGAAAGCTGCTTTAGACAAACATTTACGGCGTCTTTTAAGCTTCCTCCGAGAAGGAAGAAGGCAGCTGCATATTCTGGACCCCAGGTTGTCAGCAGACCATATGTATAAGAGCATACATCTACCAACCGAATCGTTGCTTGCTCAGCAGAGCGTAAGCATTTTTCAGAGCTGCAGTCTTCCACCGCGGCTGCGTGAAGTCGTTCGCTAGGAACTTGAGCATTATCGTCTGCTCCTTATGCCATGCTGCCTGACGCCATAGTCCATGCACCAGTTTGACTTTTCCTAATGCGAAGTAGAAAAGCGAGCATACAGTGGGGTCCCGATTGCCGCCCGCCATATATTCGTTGCGAGCAATGATTTCCATTTGTGATTTCTGCAGATTACCTTATAATAGTGCACCAACAATCATATGGCAATCTCACCATCGTGTCGACTGGAGTCAACCAAATGAATACACCAAGTGCTCGCGCGTCCGACCACAGCATCTTCCCATTGCAAGCTGCGGTGGAGGTATTCAACAGTAGATCCTGGCTTTCACTGTGGAACGCCCAGATCATGTCTCTGTATCGCAGTCGTTCTCTCCAGCCCGTTTGACGAGGAATGCTACTGCCTGAGCGAGGACTTCCGGGATCTGACGCAATTCGGCGGTTCAAGATGTAAAATGATCGCATGGAAAGCACATAGCGGAGCCCATTGGCGTCCAGCGCTCGCCGCTGCTCGTCGATCTTCAGTAGCAGACAAAGGTTAGCAGAGGATTCGATGATCTGGGTTAATTTGATGTACTTACTTCTAACGTCGTTTGTATGAGAACTATTAGGTGTGCGTGTTCATTAGGCGAAAGATGGGGAAGTGGCCGGATTTCCAGCTGCTCTATCAGGGATTCTACGAGGGATCTGGAGAAAACCGCATCTGCACTGTGACAGAGTCAGACGAAGAACCATGTAAAGGGGGTAGAGTTTCGATGTGCTCACGGATCCAACTGCTCTGGAGATCCAATCAACAAACCGTAGTGTCTTGCGGGTCTCTTGGTCTTCAGGTGAATATAAATAACATGTTCACGCGCGCGACGACGGAATAGACTCACAGTGTGTAATTGCTCCTCTTGTAGGTAGTCATCGACGGCAAACGGCTGCCAGAAGAAGGTTTTCCTACCTCTTGTGGCCTGCCCAAGGGAAATAATAATTCGTTTGACTAGCGATATCTTCCCTGCGATGGATGGGTGATCAACAAGGTGAGCGTCAGTGAAAGGCCCGCACCCCATAGAAGACATTGCAATAACATTTGAGGATGATAATCCGGAAGAGGGCCATTGATCCTAGCAACATGCACGAACAAGCTTTCATTTGTGGAGCTGGATCCATAAGACTGAGTCTGGCCATAGAGAAACATATGATGTCCAACCCCCACTAGTAGAGTACCATGGGCGAGCCAGATTGAATCACTGATCGGGTACGAAATATACCTGACAGCGCAAGTCAATACCAACCCAGTTGACCTATGAAAGGCAAACCTTCCAACCTCGATCCTGGAGCATATGGTCCAGGCGGGATCGTCACCGAAATAAGTTTTACGCTGCTGACATAACAGTTCAACGTGGTGGGCAAACCCAACGGCAAGTATAGACTGGTTGTCAGGAGTCGACGTCCAATCGAGGTCATAAATAGGTTCGGATGCGCTTCGTACTGAAATGAAGATGGGTCTAGAAGAGTAAGGGTACGAGCTCACCTAAAGATCCTTTGATGTTCAAGACCGGAAGCAAACTCTGATTCATTATAATCCCAGATGGTTAACTCCTGCCCGTCGGGGTGGCCGGAAACTGACAGCGTCAGAACAAGGCACACGCTAAATTGCAAAGTGAATAGTACCTAGCACAGATTTTTTCGCTGAGCTGCAACTCGCCATCCTGAACCGACTCCTACCGGTCCTCACTCTTCCTGTACATCTCCATCCAGAGTTTTTTCCGTGCTCAAAGGTCCAAAAACATAGTTCCCCATTGTCCGAAACGCTTAGTAAATCATCAAATTCCTCCAGAGTTGAAGTCTTGCTCCAAGCCATGGGGTCAACTGCAATTAAGAGCTTCGGTGCGTGGAAGAGCGGAAGACTGTTGTACGAAGAGAGCATGAGTGTTGGATGGGGAGAATCGGAAATATGAATGTGGAAAATGAATTTGTCTTCTGTCAGTGCGACTATAGCTTCATGCTCTCGCCTTGACGGTGTTGAGAAAAGGTATGAGACGTGAGGAAGCCGAAGAGTAGAGGGAGGAGTTGTATGCAATGTCAACATGGAATTATCACTCGAGTACGTAGCAACAAGTTTCCCTGCCATTGAAAGACCTGAGAATTGACCATGAACCGGCAATAAGCCACACGCACCACCGTCCAAGACTATGACCTGATCTGCGGAGGGCCATGAATCGAGGCGAGCAAGATTATGCCCACCGTCTGTTACCATCCAGGTCTCACCACCGTCAGCACGCACAACTGCTACCCCTCGCCCCGCCGGCGTCCTGACGAAGCGCAAAATTTTACCGTCTTCCAAAGGCATCCGCTCTGGTCCAGCTGCAACTAATTGGAGGCTGTCGGCTCGCCCACTGAGTAATGTGACCACGGAGATATTGTATGTACGCAATGGTGGTGAGGTCACCAAAGTCATACTAGCACTCTCACCACAAGGCAAGAGATAGAGATGCAAGGGAGGCGGAAATAAAGCCCCTGGGAGCGAGTGCGAGACAATGAATTGCCTCAATAGAGTTGGTGGCCTACGATCAATATTCTGGAATCTGGTCAGAAGTGTCCGTTTACATTCTCATGGAACGCTCACTGCCACGGCGCTCAACAGCAAAGAACCATCCGCGAGAACTCGTAAGAACAAATCCCAGTCCTCCTCTTCGATATCTCTCAACCTCGAAAACTCGATGCCCTTGATCTGTGATACTTTCAGTACTGCTTTAACAGTTGACCCGATAACTTCTTTGTCCAACCAGATTATCTCTGACTCTGGGCGTTGCATGGGTTGAGGCACAGCCAGAGGAACGGGAGAAGAAAGGATGTCTACAGCGAGATGTAATTGAAGTCGTTGGGGTGAGTCGACAACGGGTAAAAATATTCGCAGTACCGAGTCCGAAGTGATCGTAAACAGTGTTGGATCGCCACTACGAATGAGAAAATTGGCTCAAGACGCAGATCTCTGTAAGTCGACGAACCTTCGGGACAATGGGGAATATCTCCAGACAACAGATACGATAGGACGTGGATGTGGCATGCCTTGGGTTTGTTGGCCGGAAGTAGTGGAGTATAGTCTAACTCGGTTGTCACCCTGACGTCACGTTGAGAAGGGGCTGGTGAAGCGAAGGCAGAACGTACGAAGGATGTGGTCGCAATGTACGTTAGTGTGGGTGCAAGTTTTACTAGGGAAGGCGTAACGACACTATGTTTGCCTGGCGAGTCAAGTTGACAATGTGAAGATTCGCCGAATGTACATACCAGGTAGCCCACTTTTTGCTCCATGTGAGGAGATCATTCTCGAGAATCAACGTGTATACCGAGAGGCCACTTTGGCTGCCAACTGCGAGTAAACCTGATACTGAATTAAAAGAGCATCGAACCACGGTCGGATGTGGAACTACCAGAGCGGCAATCCAGGGCAGTGACAAAGTCTCCGTCCGAAAAGACCAGGGACGAATGGATACGCCAGGTATCCGTCTGGACGTCGGACATGGACCATGCTGCAACGTGCGTGTTTATGGAAGCTATGATCTAGAGCGAAGACGGAGTGGCGTGATCATGGCATTTCGGGGAAGACACGGTGACGAGTTGACGTACTATTTTCATGGCAGGATCAACAGCGATGCAAGAAACGCGTTTGCCTAGAGTCTGCAAGCCAGGAAATACCTCCTGAAAGGTAAAGACACGGATCAAGTGTAGACTGGCTGCATCGAGAACGACGATCGCGTCGGCCGACGAGTACAGCTGGAGTAGGCTATGAAATGTGTGTGAGGGATGAAAAGTATGCACGTACGATAAGGGTGGCATGAGGCAGAACGAGGTGCTGGAGAGGCCCCAAAGGCGAGCCGGTGAAGGTTCTGAGGAGGTCCAGCATGACCGTCTTGCCGCCGTCCGTAGCGGCCTTGCTTATATACCACACCGCTCTCACTCCTAACTTACCCTCCCCTCGAGTCAACTATGCGGCTCGGCAACTGCATCCCGCTCTCGCTGCTCGCTCTTTCACTTTCCGCGACCGCCTTCCAGGTGTCGTGGCAGTCGCAGACAACCGTCCACTCCAACACATTGGTCGACGTCCTCAATAGTGACGACGACTATACGCTCTTGCTCTCTCTCCTCCAGCGCGCGCGTCTCATTCCGACCCTCAACAAGCTCAACGGCAGCACCTTCTTTGCACCCACGAACGATGCAATTAAGCGTCGCACCGACAAGAGTACGTTGTGGCAGAGTCTCCTCTCCGAAACGCACTCGCTCGTACCGGATAACGTGCAAGAACAACTCAGACAACAGCTCTTCTATCATCTTCTCAACTACTCTCTCACTGCACTTCCAGAGGACAAGTCTACACAGACCCTCAAGACTCTCCATTACCCACAGTTACCGCCCAGTTCTGCCCCCCACGAACCTCCGTCCGACCCGTGGTTTCCAATACCGCATGGTCTACTCGGTGACCAATCGCAGCGCCTCCGGCTCGCTTCACGTGACGGCTCAACTTGGGTCGGCGTAGACGCCTCCGGCAAAGGGGGCGTAAAGCTAGTCAAGGAAAGGGCAGAAGCAACTAATGGTATCGTATACGGCATTGCCGAGGTACTTGAACCACCCCCAGATCTTGGTGAGTAGTCAAGTCAATCCACACGATTCGTTGTGACGCGTTGACGTATAATCCATTAGTCACTGTCGTGGGCGGTCTCAAGTCCCTTTCTTATTTCCAGAAGGTGCTAACCCCAGAAATGGAACGATTTCTGAATTCCACACCGGAACTTACCGTATTCATGCCCCTGGACTCTGCATGGGAATCCCTTGATTCCCTCGAGCGACTATACTTGGAGAGTGGCTTCGCTGCAGATGACCTTCGCCGTATTCTAGATATGCATGTGGTCTCGGAACCTGGCGTGAGGTGGTCGGACTCTTTCCGATCCTCAACCGAATGTGTGTAAACGTTAATTCTTCTACCTTATACTCGTCTGATTTTGCAGCAGTCACGACTAGGTACGGTTCCACTCTCGATGTCAAGGTTTCTCCTAAAGGCACCGTCGTATCCGGAGCGAAACTTGTTCATCCTGATGTCTATGCCAACAATGGCGTCTTACACCTCGTCTCTTCCTTACTGGTTCCGCCAGGGGCTCTCCAGCTGACACCAGAGAAATACCTCTTAGCTCTCAACTGCAGCTCTTTCGTGTCGCTTCTTCACTCGGTTAATCTGGCACATCTCATCAATAATACTGACAATCAATACACAATCCTTGCGCCAAAGGATGACGTACTTTCCCTTTTTGCGAACGGCCTACCTGCAACGGGGTCCCCCGACCTCAAGCGGGTTTTGGAATATCATTTTCTTCCCGGCCTTTGGAAACCTAGTAAGCTTGACGATGGAATGCTGCTTGAGACCGAACTACATGAACTGGGTCTGGATGACGGCCGGCAGGTAATACATGTCGATGTCCATGATGGCGAGAAAGATGATGGGGAAGCGCGACATATCACGTTCGGTGGCGCAGGTATGATTGGCGAACACGGTAGGTAAAGTCGCCACTATGACTCCGCCATGCATTGACCTACCTGACAGTGGAGATCAATAATACGATCATATACTTCATTTCACGGCCGCTCGATCCTCCTGTCGACCCTCTTCAGACGGCGCTACCATCCTTGGACCTCTCTTCTTTCCTTGCGGCCGTCTTTTCGACTTCGCTTGCGGATGTGATTAAAAAGATGCCTCGTACTACCTTTCTGATTCCCCATAACAGCGCGTTCAAGCGTCTTGGCATGTTAGTCAGCGACCACCTGCTTGCCGCATCTTCCAAACAAGACCTGGAACACGTCATTCTTCATCACATCATTGACAATGTCGAATACTCTAAGAGTCTCGTTAATGGATCCCAACGCACTTTCGCTACTCTAGAAGGTTCCGACTTACAGTTGGAGCGGACTGAGGACGGCTCTGTTGTCATCAGTGCTAGTGGAGGTTGGGCTGGTATGAAGAGCGCATTATATCCGCAAGACACACTCACAGACACTGGTGTCATACACGAAGTATCGGACCTGATAATTCCTCGGTCGGTGGAATTAAACATTGGAAAACTGATGAAGGCGGGAAAGGCGACAACCATGACGAACGTGATGGCGAAAGCGGGATTCGATTGGATACTAGATGGGACCTTGCCACCAGAAAGTTCGGAGTGGGCGGATCAAGGACTTGGCGGTAGGACGTGGACCTTGCTCTGCCCCACGGATGATGCTTTCAAGAAATACAACCTGACGCGGTTACTCGAAGATCCCGACGGGCTACGTGCAATCGTTAGCCAGCATCTAATCCCGACCCCTCCATCACCTCTCGCCTCCAGTTCGGTCAGCACGACGGATGTTCTCAATAACAACAGCCGGCCACTCCCACTTGACCAGCTTGGCAGTCACTCGACGCTTCTATCTCCAATTTCTGCGTACGGTGACATCGTCTTCAAGGAACTGGAAGACAAATCAGCAGCGGGGTACATGGTCGGGATCAAGAATGCCCGGGGAACTGATGGCAAAGCTGACTGGGCTCGTGTGTTGGGCTGGGGTCGTACTACCACCGGGAGTGGGACCGGTGGTGTCATTCTGATTGACCGGCTGCTGGTCCCTTATCATCCATCATGGTGGATCGAGTACGGCCCGCCATCCTTTGTGGGAGCCGTTGGTGTATTGCTTATATGTTTATTCTTCTATGGAGTTCGCATCCTTTGGAACAGGGACCCGACGGAAGCTACCTATGAGCCTGTTGGAGGGTTTGGTCGTGACTTTGACGACTCGTAGCGACGAGCAATATGCATGTAGACATTTCTTGCCAGACTGTGAGAGTGAATCATATGATACTTAGCGACTTTAACCGGAACGCCGGAAACGCGTCTCTTGTCCTGATACCCCCACCATGGTCAGTACATCAACGAAAATCGACTGCACCGGCGCTGATGACTGGCCTACCAGAGTAGTGAGGCGCCCGCAGTCGAGGAAACAACAAAAAATTCGGCCGTCGAGAATGTCAAAGCATTCGTCGCTGGCGGATTCGGCGGGGTGTCCGCGGTCCTCGTGGGTGAGAGATGCGGCTGTTCGAACACGCCCTTGCTCACCTTCCTCGCAAGGTCATCCCTTTGACTTGACCAAGACCCGACTACAGACCGCTGCTCCGGGACAATACAAAGGTGCCATTGATGTCGTTCGTCGGGCCCTCGCCCGAGATGGTGTTACTGGGTGAGCGATGCCCTGCGAGTTGCGTGTGACCACTCATGCGCTATTGCCCACACAGAATGTATAGAGGGATGGTCCCTCCACTTCTTGGTGTTACCCCGATCTTTGCTGTCTCTTTCTGGGTATATCTCATTTTACCTTTCCACGCTCAAATAATGACCAATTTGTCCAAGGCCTACGACGCTTCCAAGCAGCTTATCTTTTCTCTGACTCCGAACAGGTCGAGCGAGGGACTTTCGACTGTAGAGCTTGCTACTGCTGGCTTCCTATCAGCCGTTCCAACGACTCTGGTCACTGCCCCAGTAGAGCGAGCCAAGGTATTGCTGCAGGTATGAATGTTCATTCGGTGCGCCACATTCCTTTCTCAAAGAGAGCCAGGTACAAGGACAGGGAACGTCGGGCACCCAATACAAGGGCGTCTTCGATGTAATGAGGCACCTCTACAAAGAAGGAGGCATGCGGAGTATCTTCCGTGGAACGGGTGCGACACTTGCTCGCGATGGACCCGGAAGTGCTGCGTACGATGAATTTCCTTACCTGCTTCGATGCTTACGCTAATAATAAACGAGATCAGCTATTTCGCCGCGTATGAGGTCACTAAAAAGGCGTTGACGCCAACTGGATCGTCATCCTCTGAACTCAATCTTGGGGCTATCATAATGGCTGGTGGGACTGCGGGTGTTGCAATGTGGTCTTTGGCAATACCCTCGGATGTTCGTCCGATCTCTGATGTGTTGTTTCGAGGCATTGATGGGTTGCAACAGGTACTCAAATCGAGGCTGCAGTCCGCTCCGTCGGGCACATATTCTGGTTTCTTTGATTGTCTGCGAAAGACCATTGCCCAAGATGGTCTTGCTGCTCTCTGGAAAGGATTTGGGCCTGCCATGGCTAGGGTGAGCTGGACATTCAGCATTACGTGCTCAAGTTACTAATATCTTGCTTACCTTCAGGCGTTCCCCGCCAACGCTGCCACCTTCGTGGGTGATTTCCTCCAACACTCGAACGCATATACTAATTTGCGATCTATGCAGCTTGGAGTTGAAGCATCACGAAAAATGATGGACAGTTTGTTCTAATCCCGAAGCTATCATACCATTGGATATCGTCACCCGAAAGCGAATACCTGTGATGTGGCAGTTGATGATATAGATTTCTAGCAGTGCCTCGATATGTTGCTCTGCTTCTTGCTTGTAATATTTTCTCACTCAGAGCATACTAGCTGCTAGTAGCATGGCTCTCTGCTTAGAAGCTGCCATGCGTAGATAGTGCGGACAAGAGATTGAATTCAGGTTACGCGATTCATCAGGGTTCTGAATCAGCGCCGTCCTTTACGGCACTGGTTGTTCCAGGTACATGTCCTGCGACTTGAACATCCTTAAAGTTGCTCACGCTACTATTACTGGTTCTCGTGATATTCTGTGCATCCAGCCTGGTTTTGCAGTGACAGTTGGTGGATGTCGAAGCCAGTTGCGGTGAAGAATTCAAGGTCCACTGGGACTGAGCATCGACGCGCTTTGTCTGCGTCTGAGTGGGGACTCTCTTCGCATTAAGTGGTCAGCAATGGGTTGACACTTCTTTCTAGGATTGCGCGCAATGCACGGAACTTCGAGACCTGGTCAGCGCACCAAAACTGCGAAGAAGCCTCTTTTTCAGACATTCCTGACGAGTTCATGAGTGATGTTCACGAGATCTTTGACACCCATAAACGCATACCCAAGGCTTGGCTAGACAAGGTCCTTCGTTCAAAGTCATCATTGTGGGCAGGTACTCACCAATGTGTAGAAGTCTGCCGCTAGGCATGGCAGCGAGGGACTCGGCAGCTTTCTGAAGTTGGCTTTCGACGCTTCACCCAACCTTTTCTCGAGTAACCCGAAAATTAAGGATGAGGAACTGATGGACGAGATCTCTGTAGTGTTCCTCGCATGGAAAAGACTCCGTAAGATGAGAGCCAGTAACGAAAGATGGTCAGAAGCGGACTACGTTGCAAGCGTGTATGTCTCGCCGAGCCACTGTTCTACTCTGACGCGTTAATGCTAATGATAATTTCAGATATAATGTCTTTCGGAGTCCTGCCATCAGGAGTAGTGTCTTCAGGTTAGAACTTCCGTCGTTCGTTTCAAGTTGCCTTGGCCTCACATTGACCAGGGTGCAGTGCACGGTTTCTCTTCCGCAACCGCCTAGCATTGCTGGAGATGATGCCCACCGCGTCCTGAACACCAAGACGGCTACCCCCGACTGTGCAGTGTTCCTCCCTGCAACACTGACGCGTCCTTTGTCGCAATCTGCAAAATCTCCATACAAGGTTCTCAAGAATCTCCCAGCGATTGCGAAAGCTGGTACTGCAGCGAAAGGGTCCTCGTTCCGGTATCAGAGTACTCCGTGTGCTCAGCTTCCTGATATGCCCGGCTTCGAGTTCGCGAGCAGCTTTTGGGAGGACAAGAAGCCAGTGCATACTTTTCCCGATGATGCATATCGCCAAAATCGCATCGCAACAGCTTCCGCCGCGCGTCATCTGCACTCGCTGAACGTTAGAAGCCCTGTCGTTGGACTGATATGGGCGAATGGGAGAGTGCGAGCACACGTTGATTGGTGTGAAGTAGTTGATGGAAAGCCCGTGGGTCGTTCCAAGCGTCTGAATGGTTTGAATGTTGAAGATGTCTTACTAGGTCATCGTGTCGGCTCCGTATTCGCGTCCCGGGACGCACGGAGACGCGATGTCTGACCGACCGTTTCATGAGTGGGACTTGGATGATCCAAGTGACGTCCTCCAAGTCTATTTTCTAGTTCGCAATATCGACGAATGGACTTGCGGTCGATTCCATCACCGAGTTGTCGAAGGTTTGAAGGATTTGGTCAAAAGCATCACTCTGAAGGACGGGACATATCAACCTTGGAAATGGGTTGGAAACGCATTGCCTAGTCTAACCGTGAAAGTGCTCAAAGAAAATACTGTTGTCTCCTTTACCACGACTTCGTCCGGATCTTCACCTCCACCAAAGAAAGACAAGCGCAGGCGGAGGAGACGGTCGAGTCGTGACTGAGCAGCCAGGGATAGGACGTCAAACAACAATTTACATTTACATATGTAGACTACCACTAGCGTTCATGTTCTCCTACAAACTCTACATATGATCTCGATCAGGTTCATCTATTTCCAAGCGGAAGGGATTTTAGTAACCACCTCTGCCCACTTCTGCAGCCTCCCCGATTCCCAATCTTCAATATGCGAAAGAGGAGAATCAGAACGTGTCTCTTCTAATCTTAACCTTTTCTCGGCGTCACACCAGAATAGAACCCATGAACCCATCCGAATGTGACCTGAGCTACGCTCAAAGTACCACTTGTTCACCGGATTGTTTGATCGGCTGCGCCATACGAGATCCCGACCTTCTCCTTTGCCTTCTTTACCGCCATTGGGATTGATCGAGAAGGGATGGCCGAGACCGTATGATTCGTCGTGGAGGGCAACCCAAAGGAAGTCAACTGTACCATCGCCTTGATGGCTTGGTAAGACAGCAAACTTGTCCAGGTACGATATTGAGGGCGAGGATGAACCGGGAACGGGCTCGTTGGTAACGATGGCTGCACCATCGTAGTCTCCAGCAACTACCAAGAAGTCGAGGCACTTTTCTAGACGTTTATAGAAAGCGTCGACGTCAAGCGTCCGTTGGAAGGAGGTTTGGAGTAAATGATTCAATTTAGCCCTGTCAATATTGGCCAAATCGGGGATGACCCGTATCGGCTGACCACGGCGGAGAAGAGTGGGAGTGTCGGGGGTGAGCTTACGGTTGCACTGCAAGAGTGCATGAGGGAGACTCGAGGAAACAGCGGGCTTGTTGGTGATTAGGTTGGCTATGAGGGAACTTGGCGAACGATGTGATACCATAACAGCAGACGAAGTCGGAGGCATGTACGACAGGCAGGTGTGTGCGAGGGCTAAATTTGATAGGGCAGACGGGCGGTCCCTCAACCACGCAGGATCGAACGTATCTCGGATGTAGTTGAATTCGGAGGTGAGGTTGATCAAGAGGTGGGGATATCCTGAACGTGCATACGACGGTACGCCACCTTCCCGATTGATGATCATCAGTCGCATGGGGGTGAGATTAATATCTTCTGAGTAATCGGCATGAGGGTCGGATGGCTTTTGGGCTTGGGACTTGGTATCTAGCTCCGCAGCCTCTACCATGCCGCGCGCGAGAGCTGCTACTATGTCATCGGCGTTGACACGGGTAGAACGGCAGAACGAATCTAGGGCGAAAGGGGAAATAACAGGAATTTCACCGGCGCGGAGAGCTGAGCGAATCGGGGCGAGGTCTTCGGGGAAGACATGCGCTTCGAGTAAAGGGGTGCCATTAATAGACGTGTCGCTGTCTCCCGGTTTGGGGCCCAGGCGAACGAACGCGCCAATCGGGCGCGCCTTGGCACCCTGGGCTTCGAGGGCGGCGACGACACGGTTAGTTTCTTCCGTTATGACAGTTCGTTCGCGATCGTCTCCTCTGGGTAGCTTGTCGTGTTCGATAACAATGACACTGACCAAGCCAAGTTTCTCCAAGTACACCATGCCGCGGGAGATGCTGTCGAGCTGCCTGTCGCTGAATGGACCCTGGAGCTTGACGAGAGCGGTGCGGCAGTAGACCGGGTTTAGGATTGAAGATATAACACGACTCGTCTTAATATCGGCATCCGGCGATTTCTGCGTCGGTAGTCCTTGGTCAAACGTATGGCTGGGGGGGCGAAGGGCAGGGGTCGGGAAATCGACGGAAAAGGGAGGGAGGGTATTCTTTTTGAGTCGCTGCGGCTGTGGAAGGCCGAAGCTATCTAGATACGACTTCGTGTCGCGCAAGGAGGGGTTTGCCCTCAGGATGGAGAGAATGAAATCCTGTGTCAAGGTGAGCGATGCTGTGATCGTAAGGATGCGCGTGGGGACTTGCGCTTTCTGACGGGTCGAACTCGTCGCCCCCCGGAGGTAGGGATGAAGGGTGAGGTTGGCGAAGACTCCTGACGGTCTGAGAGAGAGATGAGGTAGGTGTGCGGTAAGAGAGAGGGAGACATACGGCGTAAAGGGCACGAAAGGTTGCCTGGCGAGGAGAGAATAGGCGGGGAGGGGTATGAGAGAGGAAGGACATGTTTGCGGGGAGGACTAGGACGGGTTGCGGTTTTTAACATGTCACGGTATGGCAGTTTAACAGCAAGGCTGCGATGTTGGCGAGCTGTATTTGCTGTGAGCTTAATCCGCCACTCGAGCGTCAATCGCACATTCCCCTCATCATTATTTCCATTGGTCCTATCGAAATAGAAATACAGAAAAAGTGTCCCCTCATACCCAACACCTCAGAATGTCAGAATCCGAAATCGTCGTCCCTGCGACTGAGAGAAAGAAGCCTAAGTGACTCAGTCGACCCTCCAAAGTGGAAATGACAGACTAGACTTACGTCCACGAGTATGACGCTGTCTTCGCTGCACATCGCTTCTGTGAAGACTGGCTCCCCCTCCAGCGGCACAGCAAGCTTCCTCCGAAAGATCCTGTACGGCAGCCTCGTTCGCACCTCTCCAACAAACACCCTCAGGCTGCTCAGCACGCTGGTGTCTCCAACGTGCCATTCAACCCCGGACGATCCTGCCTTCTCCCGTCTGATATCCCTTCTGATCCCAAGCTGGTTGAAGTCCCACACCTCCAATGTCCGCGCTTCCCTATGTCGCCCACCGCCCATGATCGAACTGAATCGAGTGCCAAACACATAGCATACCCACATGTGCGAGTGCGGTGCTTGTGCTATCATGCGCGTCCCATTGGGTCCCCATTCGGACCACTCAAAATCATGCCGAGTTTCACCTTCCTCGAGCGAGTTCATGTGATCCAGCAAGGTGTTCGACAGCACGAACAGGTCGATCGGAGAGACCTCTTCACCCTGCATGACCCAAATCGTCACAATATACAGCCTCGGCCCAGGTTCGATAGAAAAGGGCACCTTAACACTTGGATGTGGTGACCAATCCGAACATGGGTCCGACCGAATTAAGAAACTCAGTGGATGAACCCAAGGATGGCAGGTTGGATATAGAAAGGCACAGCGATACTCCAGTTCTTCAAGTTCTGTCCTTTCGCCCTCGATAGAGTCCAGGTCTACCACGAAAAGCCGAGGCTGACTGAGGTTGGGTTCGGCGTCTCCGAAGCCACCTACCAAAATAAGCCGTTCAGTGAGAAACGCAAACGCCATCAGGTTGGCGCTGTAGGTGCACTGAACGGAAACCAGGGTGAGCGTACGCAATGATAGCCAAGTTTGCCGTCTCACCAGAAGCGTCTCCCCTGTTTTCCAATTCCACACCACGAGCTCTGACGGTGCGATTCCATGGCTGATAAAGTGTACAGCAACTCGGTCACTGTGGATCTGAACCATGAAAGTCAAATTCGCGGTGCGCAGGTGGACGTCGTGTACAAGCACGGGCGACCTTGTGGCCAAAGGGTGCACCTTTCCGGTTGTCAGGGAGCGTATGTGTATCGAGGTTTCTATTCGCGCATCGTGCGCGCTGGGTCTCGAAAGAGGTGAAGACACAGTTGTGCTGGATATGTATAACTCACCGAAGAATCGGCTGTGCAATGGCAACTAGAAGATCTTGAGCGGGATCTAAAGTGAAGTCTCGTAAGATGACGTCCAGGTCGAGCGACCACATGTGTTCTTTGATGCTACGGAAGTAAGAAGGAAGGCGACGAAACACCAGGCCGCTGCCGCTCAAGTGGTTGGACTGGACTAATACGCCGCCATAGAGTTCATACAAGGAGCCCTGCAACATGCGGACATCTTTCAGTGCGGTCCATCGCAGGGTGTGCCATGCAGCTTGACTGTTCCGGAGCATGGTCAAGCGATCTGCAGGAGCCATGACGCTGTGAGGGCCACTTCGCATGCCAGAGACAGCCAGCTCGATTGTATACTGGCAGGAAGCGTTCACTCGTACGACTGTATGGAAAAGGCGGCACACCTGGGACGATGGTGTGATCAGTTCGGACAATGTAGCGGGGTGGTGGGAACTCACGAGGCTACAGGTGAGCAAGTCCCGATAGCCAAGATGGGACAATACCTGGATGATGATCTCGACAGGGAGGAGGTCGAACATGATGATGGTATGTGATGGACAAGGCGAGCGAGTCTTTGATTGTATTATCGGACCACGTGATCCGATGAGCCTGCGCACCATCACCGGAACTCGTCTCTCATTCGCATCCACATTCGATGTCGTCCAGAAACGGGCCGCCGTCGTCGACAAAGGTACTCGTCCACTCTCTACATACACCTCTCCTGCTCACATTCACCGCCCTCTAGTTTTACCAAGAGGACACCGTCAGGCGCATTGGTTCGCCGAGCGTACACGGTGTCGTATTGGTAACGAATCATGCTTCCCGTTCCGCTCCTTCTCACATTCCTTCTCAGCGCTGTTGGCACGATGCAGAAGACCTCCCTCCCATTCCAAGCCCCCTCATGGATCCGCTTATGCGTCCCCTAACCCGCGGCGAGGTTGGCGTGTCTTTCCTACCAGGCGGTCTTCGCGAGATTGTCCCAGAATCGGAATACGAGCTCGTCGATCGCACTTTTCAGGCAGGTGATTATTGCAAACGCAGTCTCGACGACGTTCGCTCCGGCGTCGTAGTCAGCACTCACGTACAGGCCAGGCTCGCGCACGCCATCAGCAGCGAGCCTGTAAAGGGCTGGAGAGACGTCAAGGATCTTCGTCACGCAACCACCGTCAATGCGGGAGACTACGTCGTATATGACGATTGGATAGGGCAAGTAAGAACTTTCCACGCTCTACATGTCATGATTCAAAGCTTATTCCCCCCATCAAGGTCATCGAGGTATGCATCCTTCGCAATGCGCTTTGTCACGTCATTCATTCCCGCAGCTTTTCGACGAACTTGTCATCTCAGCATCAGGTACTCTTATTCGGATGCCAGAGATAAGTTCCCGTCTCACGATCGGCGACAAAGGACTGGTATGTTGCGCCATCTTTCGTCCTGTAGTGTCGAGTTATCAAAATTTATATAGGATATCCTGCCGCATCCCCTCACTTTCCATGATATCCACAGCGTGTGCCAGGGCACACCAATTCCAACAGTGAATGATACTGTGGTTGATCTCCAGCATACCGTGCTCGCCATATGTTGGCTAGCATTGAACCAGACAGTATGGTCGTTCGATTTTTTCCTTTCCTTCTCTCACTCGAGTTCTCAGCTTGATCGCGACACTATGTTGAAAAAGCGACGTCCAGAACGCTTCTGGCACGGAGAAGACCTTACGAAACTCACAGTTTTAAGGACAAAGTCTAGTGATATTCGTGTCGGTGACAAAGTGACTGTTCCCGACGACGAAACCATCCCCATCGTGTCGTTTGATACTGGGATCGAGGGCAATAGCAAAATTGACAGTTGCACGCTGTGTATTCAGGAAACGCGGACAACTGTGGTTGTGCTATGGCAAGACGGCTCGAGAGAGACCTTACCATCCACAGAGCTTATCCCTTACTTGAATGTCGATGAATACGATTGCTGGTGTGTATGGATTCCTCATCAGAGGATGTCCGCTCAGATATGTTAACAGGCCCGGTGACCATGTGCTATGGAAGAATGAAGACCAGGAGCGTGTAGCCATAGTCCAGTCTGTCAATTCCACCGACAGAGTCGCTGTTATTCGCTATGCGGATACGGGTACTTTGGAAACGGTATCTGTCTTAGAACTTGATCCAAATGGCGCAGGAGACACGAGTCCCGATGCGTTACACGATCATGGTTTCGGCATACGACGGGGCGACTCGGCCTTCATACACCCGACGGGTACCACGAACGGATTTGCACCTCCACGAGTTCCTAAGATCGGTGAGATCGAGGAATGGGTTCGCGAAACACCGGTGCGAGCCGATGGTGAACTTTCTGGATGGAGACGTACCATGGCAGATCTCGGAGCGCTGATAGCGGCTAATCGTAACTCCCAACGGCTTTGTCTCTACGATGTTTCCCTTCCCAGCGCGGATGACCACACCCTCTCGTGGTTTGGCGAAGTTACTGAGGTACGCTTTGGAGATCTCGAAGAGCTTTAGTTTAACCAATGATTATAGCTCCATCTCGATGGCTCAGTGGAAGTGACACACCCAAATATGGAAGTGTCTGTTTTACCTTTGGAAAGATTAACAAGACTATATGACAGTCTAGAACAGATTGAGGACGATGGTTGGGACGAAGAGGTGTCAGAACGCGGCTCAAACGAGGAATACTCGGAGGGCATCTGGCTCCAAGATGTAGACGGTGTTTGGCGGTACGAAAAAAACGCTGACGACGATGAATGGGAGGAAACGGACGAAGATCCAGAAGAAATGGACGTCGACACTCCGTGGGCAGAGACTGAATCATCACCGGGATTAGATGATGATTCACCTAACCACCCTCCAAGCAATGCAGCGCTGGATCTAGTTGATTCGACTTCCTCTCTCCTTACGCCCTCTACGTCCCCAGAGATGAGCCAAGAATTGGTTGTGAATACCGGAGCGAAGGATGCTATTGAAGTGGATGACGACTCGATATGGAAACGCTTCGAGATCCTACCCTCTGCCCCTCCCGACCACGCTTTTTACTCCACGTCCCCTGGTCAACCTTCAAGGACTTTCCTCACTCGCCTGACCAAAGAGTACCGAGCTCTTTCCAATAGTTTACCAGGTGAATAGAATCCACTGTGGCATGACTAGGCTTGACCCTCACCACATTTACCAGACTCTATCATAGTGCGTGCATACGAGGATCGTTCGGATCTTTTGCGATGCTTGATCATCGGGCCAGAAAATACGCCGTATGAGGATGCACCATTCGTGATAGATTGGATGCTGGACTCCAATTTTCCTCAAAGCCCGCCCATAGCACACTTCCTCAGTTGGACAAATGGCAATGGCAGAGGTAGGTACGCTCTGTTGTGATTCACTGACCTGCACTCACTGCTTTGTCAAAACAGTCAATCCGTAAGTGAATGGGAGCTTACAAGTGACCGTGAACAAACAACCATCCATTTTTTTTAGGAATCTCTATGAAGAGGGTAAAGTTTGTCTATCGATCTTAGGGACATGGTCTGGCGACCGCACCGAGACCTGGAGTGCATCAAGATCGAGTTTACTACAGGCTTTTGTCTCCATCCAAGGTCTCGTACTAGTGAAAGAACCGTGAGTCGTACTGTTTTGTTAGTGGCGTTGTCTAAACATCATCTAGGTGGTTTTGCGAACCCGCGTACGAAAAGCTGAGAGGTACGGATGAAGGCATGGTCAATAGGTTATTATTCCGCACGTCGAAAGTTACTTCCTCGTGCTAACTTCTCACAGTCGGCTATACAGCGAAAAGGCGTATGTCCTTTCGAGGGGATTCGTCCGTCGAGCGCTTGAGATTCCTCTTGGCGATTTACACGCGGAGATTAATTGGCTGTATTACACCAAGGGAAGGCTTGCCAAGGTTCTCAGTGATGCACGCCAGCTGATTGAGAAGAGCAAGAACGAGCCTATCGGTGACCCAGGTCAAGACCTTGCGGTGCCTCGACTGACCGCAGGAGGAATCATCACACTGGAGCGGACCTTGGGAAAACTCCAAATTCTGTTGGAGCAGAATCAAGCTACAGCCGCAGTATGATTAATCCATCTATTATCTCTTCCGGAATTCTCTTGGTATGAAGTAGCAATATCATCTATCGGGAATGTTGTATGTACGTTCATTGCTAATGTAGCCAATTGTAACGTTGAAACACGGTCCCGCCAACCGAATGTGACAACGATTATGTTGCCTGTTGGTGCAAGTTCACAGAGATTCCAAGGACACCGCGGAAAGCGTGTACAGTAAAGAACGATTGAAAACATGGCGAACAACTCGTTCAAAAAAAATCCAGAAAACAGAAGCGTGTCCCACCATATGTCCGACGAATACATTGGGCGATATTTATAAGTTCCTCTCAGCACTGCCCCAGGAAGCTGTTTTTCGGGAACGTTTGTCCGTACTGTGTCCACGTTGTTAGATTCGGATTATTGTAAGCCTCGAGGTACCTTCAAATTTGTGAGAGCGCGTAACAAGATAGTTTTTAGGGTATACTCACTGGTCGATGTACGCAGCCGTAGGAAAGTCCTTTGGATCACAACCGACGTTGACCGCATTCTTCGGTTGATAAACACGGATCCAATCTATCCTCATTTTTGTCGGAAAGGTGAGCGCTGCGAAATCGGGAGCTTCGAAATTGGGAGATATCCCCAGATTGGCAATCAGATACTGTGATTTGCTTTCAGCTAGCGCACACTCGCAAGTAGGGTGACAATGTACCATAGGTTCCTGTGGAATCGGTCTGTCCGAGATTTGGGTCGCCTGATCAGCTGCCATCCCGCTTGCATCCAACGTCCAAGCAACTTGGCCATTCGTAATCCAGGATATGTACTGAAACATTCTTGTGAGCTCAGAAGGTCGAAGAGTTCATGTCACGCTTACGCCGCCATCAGATGAATAACCTGGGACAATACTCGAGATTAATAAGGGATGGCGCGAAGGAAATAAAAGGTACCTGGTTTATACTCGTATCCGTATGTCGCAAAGCATCCCGAGGCCAACTCGTAGCAGGTTTGATCTGCAAAAATTCAGCGCATCGCGAGTGTTGTGCCTGGGAGTAGGACTTACTTGTGGTCGTCACTCCTGACGTTGCTTGCTGGAAAACACCACCGATGTACGGGTTCAGTTGGGTGATAGATGAGTTCTGAATGTTGAAGTGGCCAGTAGTATTTTTCCATACATAGCCAGCATTCATGGGCTAGGCAAAGACCAATCAGAGTGTGTAATCCATAATACACTTCACTTACAGCCCACTGTGCAGATTGTGAGACTTGACCCTGAAGTGGGGAACCCGTGACCTATAATCATAAGCAAGAGCGGGTGGTTCGTGAGTGACATGACACACTTGGGATTCAAATATATCGATTTCTGGTGCCGAGCGGCCCACATACGTTCCGTCCGCGTGGACGGGTCCGGGATGTGATTCGCCTTTACAAGTACATCTCGATAGACGTTGACCAGGAAGATAAGACAAGACGTCTCCATGGCTCGGATCACCGTTGGTTACAGCCGCCTGGGGTCCACCATTGTACGTTTGGTTTGATACGGCGCCAACGTCACAACTATCGTAAGAATAGGGCCACTGCGAAAGATAAGGATATGTCATGCTCAAACCAAAGGAATGATCCGTACCAAGCCCTCCAAAGAAGCACCATAGCCTACGCGACCTAGCAGTGGAGTTTAAGTTGATGAATGATCGATCTAGTACTTGTACTCACCAAGGTTGCCCATCGTCCATACTGAGGAGGAAGAAAGTTAGTACGTCGATGACGGAAGAAGAGCGTGCAAGTACAAACCTGCAGGCCAGAGTCCTAGAAAGGCACGGTGTGGTCAACAGCGCACAACAATATATGTAGGACAATCTCCGTGCGTACGTACCGGCTACGTTGTTAGCCCCTGGTAAAGTGACGGATGCCAATACCATGCCGCCGGTGAAACAAAACTTGTTCCATGTGGAGATCAGTCCGCTAACGTAGTTGAGGTTGTTCATAGTCCGTTTTTCCAGCGTAATTTCTAGTGCACCACCCTTGGTTGTTACCTGATCAGGCCAGTACCATTCCAAGTCGTTGGTCTGATTTGCACGTCAAGAATAATTTCCAGGATCGGAGGAAGAACGTAAACCCTACCTGCCAGTAATGGAGATCAACTGCCTCCCAGTATGGGTCGTCGCCGGGCCAAAAGGTGCGGTTGTCAATGTCGAATTCGTCGCTAAAGACCAGTTGCCAGTCTGAACCATCGGCAAATGATTTTTTCGTATATTCCCATGATGGGGTCCTAACGTCGATTAGACCACGGTTGTTCGGCATAGTAGGAATCTAGTGGAGTAAGAATCACATGACGAGATAAAGTAGATTGCTGCTTGCCTGCCCACTGGCGTTGATACCGCCGAGATTAAAACCGCCCGCGTAAGAGAGGGAGTGTTTGGTAAAATAGGATATGATGGGGTATCCGGCGCTGGAGAAGGGGTCAGGAAGAGGTCATAATGGAAGAAATGGACATACAACAGGGCGACGAGGCCGACAGCGAGAAAAACCAGACAGCCAAGGTTGGTTAGGCCTCTGTAAGTAAGGACGCTGCCGCCGCGGTCACACTTTCTATCACGCCGTGGATCGGGATTGTGGAGAAAATCATCAGGCTCCGGGTGATTTGGGGAGATATCAGCACCCCAGGATTGGGGGTCGGGAGAGAGGGAGAACTGGAAGGAAGAGATTGGTATGTATATGAGAAGGGGGAGGGAAGCCAGGCTTGCCTTGTCGGAGATGGAGTGACCTTGGGATGCAGATGACCGGCCTGCGGCTGCGCCGGAGTAAGGGGAGTCGTTCTGGGAAAATGAGTGAGGGAGAGCGAGACGGGGAGAAATACGAACGATGGAGTTGAGACTGGGTACAGTTCGGATTGAAGGAGGAGCACTTGCGAACGCGGCCTGCACGCCATGGTAAGCTCTTGCGGAGGGAGGGAGGAGACTTGCGGTGGAGGGCGCGTTCGACGCAGCCTGAGCGTAGAAATGGCGCTGGGTATGATCAGGAGGTCGAAAGGCCATGGAATATAAACGAGCGGTGGTGGATACAAAGAGTACAGACGACGACGACGACGACGAACAAGACAACTTCCGGAACCGTCGCCGCCGTGGGAGACGTTGCAAAAAAATATTAAATTAACCAATTAACTCCCCGATGGCCTCGATACGCTCAACCACCGCCGCGTTCGCCTCGCCCAACGCTCCCTCCCATCCCTCGTCCCCACCAATCGCGTCAGCAAGCGTCGACTTTGCATTTGCGTACCGCCCGCGCGTCCCGCTCGGCTGCGACTCCGACACATCCTCACACCATCCGTCCAGCGCCACGAGCGATTCTCTCGCCTTCTTGACCCGTTCGCGTTTAGAGGGGCGTCCCTTTTTTTTGCGCCCGACCGTGACTTCTTCGTCGTCCACCACGACTTCCCGCGGAAGCACTCGAGGGCTCAGCGGATGCATCTCTGCGTGTGGCAGGATCTGGAATACCTGTGCCTGCAGTAGCTCAGACTGTACATAGACGACATGTGGTCTGACGGGAAGCAAAAATTCTTCATCCAAAGCGTTGGGGAGCATCAAAATCTCTTCATACAGATCTTGTGTGACGTGTCAGAGGGCGAAAGGTCTGGGCAAGCAGCTTACCGCAAGTTACCTCTACCTGCGCAGCGGAATACAACGGCGGCGCAGAGGTAGATGGCTGAGTGCGGAATATCGCGTACAGACCAAACAAGGCTGCAGCACGGTTCAGGGGTGTTTCTCCACCACCGATGCGTTCTGTAATAAGTTCAACGGGTGATACGGGAATCTGACGGATGTGCTCACCTAGGAACAGTCGCATCATGACTCTGAGGAAGGCTTCACGAGAGCGCGTATCAAAGACCTTGAACTGGATCCATGACCAGCCTTGCGTTTGCCAAAGTTCCTTGAAGAGAGTAAAGGGATGGCTCCTGGAGTGAGCGTACTGTTGAGAGTACTGCTGGAGGAGGCAATCGATGTCTGCACGGGCAGCATGAACGAATGCCGAGGACGTGAAATAGGCAGGGTGTAGAATAACCTCTCCGCGACCGCTCGACGGCGACGGAGCGACAGACATGTGGAAGTTTCCTTTTCCATAAATTTACAAACAATAGTAAGCACCGGATCCGGTGACACCATCAACTAGCAAGTTGAACTCCTCGTGCAGGCAGAGAAAAGTTGGCAGTAAATGGCGCCACCCTTTCTTCGCCGCGCCAGCAACCTGACTTGCTTCTTCTGCCTGTCAGCGGTGAGTCCTGCTCCAGTCGACACCCGATCCTATCGTTGCCCCCATTGTGGCTGCTGGAACAGATATGACACCAGTGGTGAAATCATGTCTGATGAACCAGCCATGCACGACGAGAACTTGAACGCGACCTCCTTTGCGAAACGTGGTTTGTCTCTCTTTGCAGTCTTTAGCCTCTAGTACTGCTCATTTCCCTCCACAGCATCCCCGAATAAAGATAGACTCCCATCCACATACGCCAAACCTCCATTCTGCCACACATGTCAAACAAACCAGATGCTCCTGGTCAACCTCCTCTCAAATTACCTGCCACCTCCTCGGGCAAGTTCTTCCCAGCAATCCATATACACTACATCGACATGAACCATTCTTTCACAGCACCCCGATTACGCTCAGCGCCTAGAACAACTCCCTGCATATCGTGAATCGTTGCACGCGCGATACCCTCCTGTCTGTGTAAATTGCCTACCCACAGTTCAAGACGAGATAGAACAGAAGAATCAGATGGCTCGAACGAAAGCCCTGGGAGGCTGGCTCAAAGAAAGCAAAGGAAGAGAGAAGCAACGGCTGGTATCTGGCTCTGAAAAGAGTCGTGAGAGGCTGGGACTCCAACTTGCCATCTGGCGAGTAAGGGGTGCTTTGTGGTGGACCACCCTCTTGTCCGTACTTGTTGCTCATGCAGCAGGTAAGTGCAATTGCTTTGTACGTTGAATTCCGTTGATCTCGCCTGCCAGCGATTCGTGGTTACGATTTTCCACATTCGCTTGCCAGAGCCATTCCTGTACTACCTGCTTTCTGTCTTTTCTCTCTCTTTTATACAACCTGGGACCCGACCTACTATCGTTTCAAGCAAGCAAGAGTGCAAGGACGCGATGTCCGCATCAGAGGAAAGACTCATTACGTCGTAGGTCTCGTGTTGTAATTCACGCATGTCAAGGGGTTCACATTGCAAAAGATCCTACAGGCACTTTCCTGGTTCTCTAGATTCACCACAACCATTCTCCTTGTTCTCGCATGCCAATCTTCGTCTTGGGACTATCTCCACATCTCTGCCTATCCGCAATCATATCGTGTTAGCACATACTGTTCAGTATCACTCGTTGTTGAATTATTGGTAAGTTGCCCTTTCACTGGTTCTTGGGCTATCAACGCAAACGATAATTACTAGGTGTTTTCATCGTCGTTCACCATCCTGCACCTACAGCGGCCTCCCACGATCCGCCTCATTGAAACGTCCTCCGTGCGTAATACTCCCGAATTATCAGGGCATAGCGCACGTGCCTCCCCCATGCCCACTACACCGGTCAATAACGAACCAGACCTTTTCGCCTCCCTCACACTTTCCTCTAAACCCCTCATCTCCCCTGCCAATCCGATATTTGGTCACCCTTCCTTGGTGTCTTCTGCCTCTGCCCCGACTGCTTCCCAAGCATCGCCAATCAAAGTCGACCACATTACAGACGAAGACGCGATGGATTGGACGCCAACCGTCCCGTCTCCCGTCAAGGTCAAGAACGCGGTGGACGACGACGGTGCTTGGCTCCGTCCACAGCGATTTTTCCCTCCAGAACATCCCACGGGCCTTGAGAGCCTGTTCGCGAACACCAAGCTCGATGATGGAAACGTACATCGCACCAAGCCAACCACTCATGTACAGAGAGACCCTTGGAACGTGAGAGTGATTGGGTGGTCGGTAGCCACGGTCACTGTAATCCTCATACCTCTAGGTGTTGTTGCTTATCACAGGTGGATGAAGGGTTGGATACAATGATTGATACACATCCATATCATGGTGCCGTTGGCACCAGTGAATGACACTAAGCGAGTGACTGTTCCAGGGATGAATGCCGATCAAAGTAGCCTAACAGTATTTACGTGCGTTAGGGGGCTGGCAAGTATATGGAAACAATGGAAAAGGCATGTGGGTATGAACGCACGAAATTAGATGTTGTGTCAAACAAGGGATCAAATGAAGATATGAGAATACGCAAAATGCATCGCCCAGCAAGCAAATGAAATTGATGAATGTCGATGTAAACAAGGGCACTACCCACTCAACACAAGCCAATGGACCTCCGCCTGGGCTCAATATCCACTGTACCCGTGGTAAAGAGGAACACCGTGTTGATCATACTGAACGGGTCGGTTGACGCTGGGCGCCATTCCAAAAGACTCTTGCATCATCGGTTGCGGACTGGGGCCTCGAGCAAGGTCCGCGTACCCGCCAACCGGAGCAAGATGTGCCGGACCAGGGGTAAAGTCATGGTCGGGGATGGGGTTGAGTGTTGTGGTACCATACCCACCCATGGGCCCTCTCATCTGATCGTCTACGTGACCATTCCCAGAGCCCGAGTGGAAAGAAGATGCACGGGACAACGGGCGACGATGGCCCGAGTGACTAGCGTCTTCGTCGCCTCCGCCAGGCTGCCAGTCAATGGGCTGCATGCGACCTTCGAAATCAGAGGAGGGTCTGAACTTCCACTTGCGAATGATGGTCCACACGATGACCGAAGCCCCAACAGACGCGGCAATAACGATGAGAACTGTCACAGCCGCATGTGAGATGCCTGTGGAGGACACGGTTGAACTAGTTTGCGTGGGTGTTGGCGCAGTGCTACCCGTCAAGTACAAGATGGACTGGGA